>RJWM01014672.1:0-49718 GCA_004363535.1 Dasyprocta punctata | reverse complement strand
TTTAGAGTCAGAATATAGGAAATGGCTTGAGGGCAGCACCATGAAAGTTCTTTGTTGTCATTTAGTTCTTGCACAGTAACTGTCATGGTGTTCAGAAAATACTTAATGGGGACAAAAAGTCCTAGGGAGCCAGGGGCTATTTTAGGTTATAACACTTGAGAGCACAAACACCAGGCTTATGTGTTTTCCTTGTACACTGCCAGACAGAATTAACTGCTTAGTGAAAGTTTCCAGTGATGGTAGAGCTGGATATATATTACTATCAGAGCTCCACTCACATGTGCCCTTTCACTAGAACTTAGAATAGCATCGTGACACTCTGTAATTGCTGAGGGCAGGTTTTGCATATCAACACAAAATACAGTTATTCATTAATAATTCACCAGAACAAGTTTCACTTTGTTATAATAAATGAATTATTAATTGATGCTTTTAAGGAAAATAGTTCTGAACATAAGTTGCTTTCCTTCTCCTTTCCTGCTAGGGTTTTAGGTCAGTACAATATTTGTAGAAGAAACAGATGCCACAAATTTAATTTCATAATCAAGTCAGAGCTTTCCTTTTTAAGATTCATCATGCCATTTCAAAATATATCAAAATTAGCACATCCAATGACAAACTCATATAAAGGACAGGCCTGAACTGGGAACAAGACACATTTCTGGACTTTAGAAGAACAAATATGCCAGACAAAGATCACTTGGACTAAGTTGTACTAAAATCAGGAAGTTTTCATGTAGAAAAGTTTTCCCTACTTTATATGAACAGTGATGAACCAATTTTTTAAAAAAGAATGGCAAAATCTATCAATGGTTCCAATTTATGAGTGATTTCATATGCAACCTGCATTAAGCGGAAGGGTCTCATCAGTCTCCCTGACTTCCTGTATCTCTGTCTGCCAGAAGAGTTTGTGATTCAAAGAAGACTCTCAACTTTCAATTCTTTTTAAATTGAATAGCAAAGCATAGTAGAGCCACTGTTCTTTAAAACTGTGGGAGTCCGTTTAGCTGGAAAGAGAAAATCCACACTGTTGACATGTCCAGAGAAACTGATGATTAAATGGCCAATGGCTAGAAGAGAATTCCTTACATCACCCTTTACCCATCCACAGGGGTGTGTGTCTGCTCTCAGGCAAGCACTGCGGCTCTCACCAGAGACTTAGAATTGATGAGATGTGGTCCTCACCCTTGAGCAGATCTTAACCTAACAGAAAAAAGAATAAGCAATTGGAACTGCTAACTCAGAGAAAGCTGCCAGAATGATTTTTCTTTAAAAGTTCGTGATCAAGTCATATAGTTATATTGCTAAGAAAAAAATAAAAAACCAAATCTTTGGTTTCCCAGTGCCTAAAAAATAAAATCTGGATTCCTTAGCAGGATGCACTCCTCTCCATCTTTGTCGCCCTCCATCTCTGCCCCATATCATTAACTCCCATTTCCCTCAGTACCATGATTAATGGAAATACCATTTGTTTCTGGGAGTCCAGATAGGCTTTTGTCCAGAAACCCTACATCCCACACTAAATTCCTCCTCCCCACAATTACCCACAATGTCGTGCCTGTCAGATATAGTTTGTAGTTGAGATTAGTCTTTCAAATTCTGCTAGAACATAACCTCCAGCAGCTTTCGATGACAAAGGAATGACTGATTATGAGTGTGATGGTTCACATAGGAAAATTCCGCAAAGCTAACCCCTGGATCACCCCTGGGTGTGGAAAGTGACTAAGAGAAAGTACAGTGAGGTCAGTTTGCCCCTGAAAGAATATAGGTATGTTAAAAACAATGTATTTGGTAGACCAAGTTCTTTGTATTGTTCACAGTCAGTTACAGACTGAACTCCTTGTTCTAGATTTAGCCAAGAGTAACGGGTGACTGCTAATCAGGATGTGGTTTTTAGTTTAAATTCTTCCTGCTGTAAGGGGTCTGCACAGTTCTGCTATCTTCCTATATGGAGCAGGCAATTCAGCCTCTGGGCTCGGCTAAATAAATAATGGTCTTCTAAATTCATAATTGGCTGCTTGGTTTCTTGCGCTGGTTTTGAACCCATGACAATGGGGATCAGCATGGATGCCATATGTTAGTGGGAGGTTAGAAAGCCAAGAGCATGGAATTAGACCAGACATGTTAAATTTGTGCTGATCAGGAGAGAAAATAGAGTTGGAATAAAGTTGATTTGAAATTTGACCAGAGTTAGTTGTGCAAATAAAAAGTAAATGGAAATACAAAGTTGTTTTTGATAAGGAATCTGTTTCCTTGATTAGATTTTTGAACATGGACAATTAAAAATTATTGTTAGTTCTGTGTATCACTATGAATACAACTGAGAAAATTGAAAGTGAGAAACTCAGAAGAAATTACAAAATTCATATAAGGCACATTGGATAAAACATCCAGACAGCAATGGCTTGTGAGGTGTTTAAAATGTTCATCTTCAGATTCAAAGACAGTGTCATGGTAGAAATGATAGTTTCAAGGTTGGCAGTTTCTATAGTTGCAGCATTTCAGCTAACTGTGTTCCCATTACCTGTCTTTCTCACTTTGGGCTGTCAATTCCGTAAGACAGCAACATGGTCTGTAGGCTTCATTTCTATAACCCAGACTTTGGGAATGGTGTCAGGAACATAGCAGTGCATTAATTAACAATAAGTCAGAAAGTACTTTTTGTCAAAAGAACTCTGATATAGCATAGAACAGATGATTTTTGGTGTGTTGATCTTTTTAGATACGCTTTCTTCCTTAAATAAATTAATGTCCTAGAGAAAATAAGATACATTCACAAAAAACTAGAAAGCTAGAGAAAAATAAGATGGGCCAGAGTACAGACTCACGGGCCAGGAAAAGAAACTTGTTTCTGGAGTTAGAAATGCTATAGAAACAAATGATAAGATTCACAAGGTTTTAGTTGTCCCGGCCTTTCCCCTGTGTGTTATGGTTTAGATCTAAAAATGTCACAGGTGTTTACAAGGTGCGTGGGTCATGGGGCTCCTTTGCTCAACAGAGAGTCATCCGTGGAAGAGTTCAGTGGCTGACTGTGCTGTGGGAGGTGGAACCCGGCTGAAGGTGGCTCACTGGGGGCGCACCCCGCAAAGGGCTGTTCTCCTCAGTCCACGGATCCCGCGTCCTTTTCTGCGTTCCACTGCCATGGGCCTAGCAGTTTCCATGTCTGCTGCTCCGGCCTCACAGCCCACACGTTGCAGACTGAAGCTGGGCCAAAGTTAACAATTTGTGCGATCTGTTTAGACAGTGAGTCTGCTTTGTTAGCTTGAGATTGCTGTGTTTTGTTTTCATAGACTTTAATCAACCCTCCTGTGGTTCTTTGTGTGGAAGGGAGGGTGAAATGAAGGAGCACGGCAGGAATGACCCCAGGCCTGGGTTCAGTGTGCAGTGGAGGCTGCTCATCCATTCCACTCCTTATTCTCAGATCCATTCCTCCTTCTGCCCTGGTGCCCTCCACACCCACTCCTGTGGGTCCCACACACGGGGACAACTCAGCCGTAAATGACATTACTCTCTGTCTGGGCTAATATTTCTGCAGAAGTGGTTTTTCTCTCACCACCTTGAAGTCATTCATTTTATGGAGGGCCTTTTCCCATTTGCTTTACCCTTATATATTTTGCCTCAGTGGTACTTGTCATATCATTAGAAAATCAGGCAAAATACAGTAACACCAAAAGCAGAAACAAATATATGTATGTTCAAAAAAAAAAAAAAAAAAAAAAAAACAAAAACAAAAACAAACAAACCCAAATAAACCAACTTGCTGTAGAGCCTGAATTATGTTTTGTAAATCATTTATTCTTTTTATTAAAACACATAATATACTGTGACTCAATACTTTTAAGAATTAGTGTTTTAATTTTCAGGTGATGGAAAGTTGGGTGTGGTTGCATGCTGCTGCAATCCCAGTTACTCTGGAGGCCGTGGTAGGAGGGTCACAACCTTTCCTGGCCAGTTTAATGATACCTTGTCTCAAAGAACCAAAAGTGCTGGGGAAGTGGCTCAGTGGTAGAATGCTTCCTTAGCACTTACATTACTTCCTTAGTACTTACTTAGGTTCAATGCCCAACAACAGAAAAAGAGAATTGAGAGTTCAAAATAAAAAAAATTGATTGTTCATAATTTTAAGACTCATAAGACATTTATTAATTCTGGGACATTAGTTAGTTTCAGATTCATTTAAAATTTATATTCAAATGTTTTCCTGTAATAAAAATCTGTGAAATAGAATATGGATATTTAAAGTAGATTTACATTTACATTACATCTGCAATCAGCATTTTATTTTTTAAAAAACTCTATGCATTATCAATGTAATATCCTAGTCAAGTTGTATGTATATGTATTTGCTAACTTTTTGCAAAATTGTTTTTTTTTCTACTCACCTTTGCATCAAAATAATCGATGCAAGCCCTGCATGATGGCGCACACATGTAATTCTGCCACAAGTGGGCTGTGGCAGGAGGATTGCATATACTCATAAAAGAAAAAAAGGTAAAATAAAGGAATAAAAATGTGGGGGGAAATGTACAGAAGGAGGAAAACAGCAAGTATTAAAACATGTATTTGTGCTTCTCTTCGGCTCACCTTTTTTCTCCCAAGATAGTTTATGGGGTTGAGGGGTGAGAATTCTCCCTTGTCCCTTTATATTCATCATGCTTTTAGGTATATCTCACTGTCTGACTTTTTTCTTCTGTCTTATTCATTTTAAGTTTTTCTTTTCTTTGCTCTTTCCCTTTTCATTTGTCTCCCTTTAACCTTTTCTCTTATATGTATTCAGTCACAGAATTTTTCCCATCCCCGTGTCTCACTACCAATTTCGTACCCAGTTATCCCCTTTACCCCATCTAAATATATAGTGTGCCCTTACCAGTACTGGGATCCTTTGTTCCCCTCCTATTTCCTCCTTCCCTACCACATAGCAAAGAATTTAAGAAAGGGGAGAAGAGATAGAGAACCATTATTTTTGTCTTTTCTTCTCTTACCTGCTTGGTCATTACTTGGTTCCCAAGCCCCTAGGCTGTGGATGACTGATTCTATAAAATTATTCCTGAATTCTGTTTTTCACCATCAGAGGAGATATTGCCTTTGCATTTAGTGCACATTAACTGTGGGCTGAGCCTTGAGCTGTTATACTGCTTACACTCTAACCACGGGTTTCCTCTCTAGGGGAAAGGGAAAAGCAAAACAAGGTCTCATGGCATGCTATTTCTCAAGCAGCCCCAGTAGACACCACTGTAAAGGGTTGTCTCCTTACTGCTGTGGCTGATTTGATTGCATAAGAATAATTCCGACTTAGTGAGCAATTTTGTGCTGGTGAACCTGCCTGTTGAATCCACCATAACATGCAGAAAAAGGGACAGCAAGAACTCCTTAGCCGAGGACCCAGAATAGATCAGACTCTGCCAGAAGGCCTGCAACCTGGCAGATAGAAGTTTCAGGGCAGAGTTAGCTTCAGTATGGTGATGGAAGAATCGAGGAGTTATTGGGGTGCAAGTGCCCAGACACTGGCTAAGAAACTATTGGGAATCACACAAGCAATGTCTCATTGGAATATTTCATTTGTGTTCCTATCAGACATCTCACAGGTTTAAAATTTTGTATGTTCCTTGATTTAATTTGTAATGTGTGTGTTGTGCTGTTTTACGGTTTTGCTGTGTTTATTAGGTTATTACTTTTGTGTATGTGTTCTTTCAAAGCTCTGATTTAATAAGTGTCTCGGTTCTCACCCTTGTTTTAGCTCCCAATCTAGATTTTTCACCTCAAACCTCCCAGAAAATATTATTAACCTATTTATTTATTCCTTTTCCAAACAGGGAAATGCCTCCCCCAAGGTTTTAAATTTCCCATACTTATCTCCCCCACATTCACTCCTGTCTTCTCTAGTGTTATTCCTCAACCTTCCCCATCTGAATGCGAAGGCTTTTCTGTATCTTATCTAGCCGATCATCCTTCCTATAAGCAAGTTCTGACAGCACATAACTTTCTTCAATCACAAAGTAAACCCTCTTCCTCCCATGTTTTGCCCTTGTCCCTAAAATATACCCTATGAAAACTCTCAAGGCAAATCCTTGAACTCAACTAAATGTAATCCAATAAAACCAATAAAATCGAAGACCACATTAGACTTTTCTTGTCATCTGCCACTATTCCCATATTCAAATTTCCCTTTAGTGTCTAAAATTCCTCATCCAACCACCTTCCATTCTCCCCATCTAACCTCACCTACATTATTGCAGAAGAGCCACAAATAATAAACTGTCATAGTATGCCTAGATAATAGACAAAATGGGAAAGTGTAACTGCAAATATTGTCATATAGAAACGTTGTAAGATTGAATCTTTGGATGTGGTTATAACCAGAAGTAATTCTTTCAACAAATCATGAAGACATTATTGAAACCACTTAAAATAAATCAGAAAAGTAAATACTAACATTGGACATACAAAGCATAAAATTACTCACAGAGACACAACATTTTTTTAAAAATTTCCATATAAACCACAAACTCTCCTCACTTTCCTAGTCCCCAATTTTCAGTA
Organism: Dasyprocta punctata; assembly: GCA_004363535.1. Taxonomy (NCBI): domain Eukaryota; kingdom Metazoa; phylum Chordata; class Mammalia; order Rodentia; family Dasyproctidae; genus Dasyprocta; species Dasyprocta punctata. The sequence continues at coordinate 43,178 of RJWM01014672.1, read as the reverse complement.
AAGTCCCCAAAGAAAGAGTGGGGAAAAGGGGACATATATAATTTCAAAAACATACATCTCTATAGAGATATAGAGATATGGATATATCTATATGTACCTAAACAAATAAACACATACACACATTGGAGAATGGAAAAACAAGGAAACTCACTGAAGGCACAGCAAGGCATCACAAACAGAGAAGAAAACAAACACCAGGTAGGAGAAATCTTTGAAAAGTCCATAGAAGGGATTCAGGAAACAGGTGAGTTCAAAGAGGAAATGAACCAAAAGTTCACAACAATTTTGCTTAGTACATCTACAGTGGATTTTGGGGAAATGGGTAAAAATAAAATGGATAAAGCAACCCAAACAATTCAACCTGAATGATAAATGCAGCAAGTATATGGAATACTTGAAAAGATGTCAGACAGGAATACCTGAAATAAAAAAAAATCTGTGTAGAATTCATACATTGCTAGCAATAGCTAGTGTGCAAACAGAATATCTGACATTCAGGACAAAATACTGAATCACACTAAAGAAAGAAACCAAAAAGGAAATAAGAAAAGACTATCCAGCAGCTAGTACATGACAACAAGAAGACCAATCCATGACTGAAAAGAGTTAGACAAAAACTAGAAAGTAGCACAGATGGATTCATTAACATGCTCACAGGAATCATGGGAGAAAAATTTTCAAATATAAGAAAAGAGTTTAAAATACAAGTAAATGTTTATGACGCACCTAACAATTATGTTGAAAAAATTATGTTGAAATAAAAAAGTCCACTAAGGCATATTCTTATTAAATTACTGAGATATCCAGCAAAACAAAAACAAAAACAGAATTTTTAAAGCAGCCAGAGAAATACAAAAAAATCACATACAACATAAACCAATTATAATCACAGCAACTTCTCAAAACAGACTGTAAAGATGAGAAGAGCGCAAAGTGAATTATTGCCAGCCATAGGAGCAAATAACTTCCAATCCAGATTGACCCAGTAAAACTATCCTTCCAAATAAATGGAGAAATAAGATATTGCCATGAAAAAGACCAGCTCAGAAGATATACGAATGGCAAACCAGTTTGAGAGAAAATACTTAAGAATATTCTCAACAGAAACAACAAATTTGGCACAGCTAAAAACATAGTAGAAACTAATGAGGGCAATGAATGAACAGCACCAAAAAATCAGGAAAAGAGAAACAAAGGATGTACGAAAAAATAAAAGAGGCAAGGTTAGTAAATAACCAACACATCACAGTAACATTCTCAATGTTAATGGCCTCAACTATACAATCAAAAACTGGATCAAAAAACAGAGTCTGACAGTCCTGTTGCCTGCAAGAAACTCATCTAATCCAGAAAGATATTCATAGACAAGCAATTAAAGGCTGGAAAGCAACATTTTGTTCACCAGAACCCTGAAAAAAAGCAGGAGTAGCAATGTCAATATCAAACATGGTAAACCTGAAGCTAAAACTGATTAGAAGAGATAAAGGTCCCTACATACTAGTTAGAGAAAAAATTCAACAAGAGGAGTTAACACTGACAAACATATATGCACTGAATACTTGAGTGCCTAACTTCATAAAAACTGCTGAAGTTAAAAAGTCAAATAAACACAGTCATGGTATGGAAATTTAATACCCTCATTTTGCAAAGAGATAAATCAACTAAACAAAAAAAATTCAGAGGTGAACCATACAGTTGAACATATGGACTTCATGGTTACATATAAGAGTATTCCACTCCTCTACAACAGAGTATACACTGTTTCCAGCAACACATGGTACTTGTTCAAAATAGATCACAAACTAGTCCACAAAGCCTGCTTAAGTGAATATACAAGATTAGAAATTACTCTATGCATACTATTAGACCACTGTGCAATGTGAATAGAAATCAACAACAGAAGAAACTTTGGAAAAGGCAAAAGCTCCTGGAAGATTAGCAATATATTGCTAAACAACCAATGGGTCCCAGAAGAAATGAAACAAATTTAAAATTTTTTGGAAGTTAATGACAATGATGACACAACAAATCAAAACTTCTAAAACACTTTTAAAACCGTTCTAAGAGGAAAATTCATCACAGTCAATGCTCATATTAGGAAAACAAAGTGTGAAATTTGGTTATGTCTGTGCAGAAGATTGACGCTAGACCCTTGTCTCACACCATATAATAAACTAAAATCAAAAAGGATCAAAGATCTATACATTTAAACAGGAATGTTGGACCTACTAAAACATACAATAGGTAAAACATTTGGAAACATAGGTATAGGAAAGGATTTTCTAAACAGAACCTCAACAAATATATGAAAAAATATCTAACATTTATGGCAATTAGAGAAATGCAAATTGAAGCAAAGTTAAGATTCCATTTTACTCCAGAAAAAATGGTAATCAGTAAGAAATCAAAAAGGAACCCTCTTTCATTGTGCTTGGGAGTGGAAACTAGTATAACCATTATGGAAAGCAGTATGGAGATTTCTCAAAGAACTGAAATTGGAAATTTCACATGCTCCAGTAATCCCTCTGCTAGGTATCTTCTCCAAAGAGCTTAAGACATCACACTACAGTGATACATGCATACTAATATTTCTAACAGCACAATTCATAATACCTAAATCCCGAAAGCAGTCTGTGTATCCACCAACTGATGACTGGATAAAAAATGTGACATCTATAGATGACGAAATACTACTCTTCTATAAAGAATGACAAATTCGAGGCATTTGTGATGCACCTGGAAAATACAATGCTGAGTGAAGTAAACCAGACACACAAGTTCAAATACCATATGACATCTCTCATTTCAGTAAGGTAAAGTTCAAATAAAGAAAATAGCAAAGGGTGAGTAGAAGGGGACAAGGAGATGGGTCTCTTGAAGCGTGAAGTGGTCCAAGGGAAGAAGTGTGAGGTATAAGGAGGGGGAGAGGGGAAAATAAGCAGAATAAAGGTATGCAATGGATAGGAACCTAATAGCCCCGGTGAATATAAATATTATATCCATAACTTGAGCTAAGATTAGTAATATCAAAAGAATGAAAAATGGGGAGGGAAACTGGAGGAGAGAGGGAGGGGAAGGAAGGGGAAGGAGATTTAAAAAATGAAAAAGGGAGCTGTGAATGTAACTCATCCTCAAGATGATTGTAAACTTTATGAACTGCAAACATGTACTATTAAAATTTTTAAAAACCCTAAAAATAAAACAAAATAATACGCTTGTTTCTCTGGTCACAAGGATTGATGAAATCTGAATAGTGGAACAGTAGCTGCCCCCACTTAAAGATGCTGCTTTCCAAGGCTCTCGGTAGGTATCTGAAGCCATTTTCTCTATGTGAGCACCTATCATAACAATCTTTACTCTATAATTTTGATATGCTAAGAGATTAATAATGACTATTAGGGTCCTCAATAGGAATAGAAACAGAATATAATTATAATCACAAGATTTATTGGATTAGCTTGCTTGATCAAAGGCTGAATGGTCCCACAAAACTGTGCCAGCTGGAAAACCAGGAACACTGGCAGTTGCTTAGTCTGAGAATCTGGAAGCCTCAGAACAAGGGAACACGCTGGAGTTTCAAGGCTGAGTCTGTGGAAGGCTCCTGGAGAGGCACTGGAGCAAGGCTGAGATCAAAGGCTGAAGAATCTGTGGCCTAATGTTCAAAGATGATGGCAGAACACACCTTCTAAAGGAAAGCCACGCTTGAACACACATGAGCTCCCTTTTTATTCACTTTTTGTTTTCAGTCTATTGGATACTGTCGACCACATTCAAGGCTGGTCTGGTCTTCACCACTAAGTTCACAGACCCACATGGTGATTGTCTCTAGAAGCAGCTCACAGACTCCCAGAGGTATGTTTTACCAATATGCTAGGCAGCTCTCAATCTAGTCAAGCTGAGAAAAGATTAAGCATTACATAATAAAATAGAAAAAATTTTTAAAAATCACCTGTGGCTTTTCTTTGGCATTTTCAAATTACCAGCAAGGCTACTCATAATTCTGGATCACTATTAAGTAAGATAAATGTTACATGGACACAAGTCCTTCAATAATTGATAAATATCATAGCCACTGAATGAAAAATGGTGGTTTGCCGGTTTATCTTGACTGTCAATTTGATTGACTTGAGAAACACCTAGGATATTGGCAAGACTAGACTCCCTCTGGGTCTATCTGCGTGGATCATGGTGATGTGACTGTGAATTTCCTGTGGTCTCTTCCCCTTCTCTCTGCCTTGTCCTATTTTCTGCTTCTCAGATGAGGAAAGCTTCGTTCCTTCACCACATCTTTTCACCATGCTGTTTCTGCCTTGGAGGCAAGATTACTATGGACTAAAACTTTTGAAACCATGGACTAAAACCTTCTAAATTAAATTGTGGGTGTCAGGTGTTTCTTTCCCAATGATAGAAAGTTGACCGGTTTGGGTGGGTGACAACTACAGTATGGATATGCTAGACAAAAGGATGAATTATATTTCAGGCAAGGTGAAGCAATATTGTGAAAGCCTTTGTCATATTACTCAACAGTGTATGATGTCCACAATTATGCTTAAAATTTAATTCATCAGCAATTTCCTATGTATTTCTGGAATTTTCTGTCTGCCTTTAACCATACGCAGCAGCAGGTTGACAGAGGTACGCAAAATTTGAGATAAAGGGGAAATACTCCATTGTTATTCATTAAATTGAAGTGTCAGTGTTCTGTCAACCAACACTTCTTCAGTTACCAAGAGTACCAATCCTTATATTATCTGTTTTCTCTGAGCTCCACTTGTTCCAGAGTAGCCACAAATACAAATTAAAGTTGATAACTAAAGTTGTAGCAAGTAATTTGTCATGGACATGACTCTGATAGGTTTGGTAAGGACTGAAACAGAGGGAGGAACAGGACTGTGGCTGCCAAACCAACGAGTATGGTTGAGAAGTTCACAGCAGGGGGACTTGGAGCTCAGACTTGGGAGCCAAGTAGAATGGAACCAGATAAGAAGAGAACTGAAAAACCATTGACTACCACGCTGACATACTGTAGTGTCCTCCACCCACTGTATCACATTTAGCAAGGGGGCAGGGCCATAGTGATGTCTGTATGACTTCCTTAGACCACACATGATGCAAATCTCTTCCTGTAGGCACAGAGTACACTCATTCTGCTAGTGGAAACCTTTGTTCATTCATATTACCTAATTATAGTGACGTTTTATGCCCCACTGATATACTTTATATGTGTTGACTTTTTTAAGTTGAGGAATTGAGACCTGAGAATGGCCCCCATGGACCCAGATGTGCAGAAGTAAATTTTGGACGAGAAAGTTTCCATCACCATATTGGGACACTGGGAAAAGTTAGCCAAATGTGAGATTGAAGAATCAGATAATCAAATCAGTAGTAATCAAAAAGTTTATGAGTTACACTTAGTTCTCTTTTTGGACATTCAAACCTGAGAGATATAGCAGCATTTGCATGGTCATGACCATGTTTAGATTTTCAGTGTGAAACAGAAAAATAATATGTCTTCTGGGCTTTGCGTTGTAAGTACTAAGGCTCAGTAAAAACCAAGTTCCAGGCTTCATGCATTTCCCGATGCTTGTGAGAAGGCCATCAGGTTCTTTCCTCTGTCTTCTTGTCTGCTAAATATCAGCTCTCCTGACATCTCTTTAGGGGACCACAGAGGACCCTATAAAATACTCCCAAAAGAAAGATAATCACCTTTCCCACAGAAGAGTTCTTGAGTCTTTAGAGAACTCTTGTGCTTTTAACCTCTGAAAGAAATATGTTCCTTCCGTTTCATAGAGAAAAATGCATAGAAGAAATCAAATGAATGCCATGCTTGGCAGGGTACGGTATAAATAAACCAAGAGGCTGCAGGAGAGAATGGAGGCACAGAGTGGCCTTCTAGAAAAGAGAAGTTCCCCAAAATCGATCCAAGTAGTACAGAGATGAGCAATATATATGAAAAGTTCTACTGTTTTTCTACTTGTGTGAAGGCATAATATTCAAACCTAAAACTGTGTTTTAAAAAATAAGTTCATCCTGCACAGAGAAATGCCTGTAGCTGTAGCACTCAAGAGGCCAAGGCAGGACGATCTCAGATTCAACAACAGCCTGGGCTACACAATGTGAACTTGCAACAACAACAAAAAAAATTAACAAGCAAAAGAGTAAGTTCACACACCTTTGCATATTTTGAAATACTCTATGTGTAGCTAATGAATTAAATAGCTGATTAAAGAATAAAATGGTTTTCATTTCCCCTGCTCTGCTGAAATTGAGTTAAACATATTACAAGCCTCCTAAAAATACTCCAAATGTGCTCTTTTGTTTCTTCTCTTTGTACCAATTTATGAGCAAAATAAATGTTGATTAGGTAGTTAAAATTTGTAACCTATGGATTTACATCTTATTGGAATTCACATGGGATATATTTTATTATTTTTAAAAGCATAATTTCAGTGTATCTCCAGATTATTTTTGCCCTGAAATGAAAACGAAACAGAGCAGTGGGTTTTCTGTAGAAACCTGAAGAGAAGAGCTGCTCATTATCTCCTGGAGAGATGGGATAGAGTCAGTAAAGCACCTGGGCTATTTCCCAGTTTTACATTACATTTAGCTAATTTGGAAAAACCCATTTACTCAATTTTCTGTTGTTACGTTATTCTAGGTGTTCATAAATGGAAAGTGTAACAAGGATGAAAAACTGCAATATTGATAATTGAGTTCTTAAAGGTACTGTAAGTATGTTCCAATAAAAAAAAATAAAAATTGAAGAAAAAGGCCATACGATCAATTTTCTAGAAACACCCAAGGCAGTAGAGACTCCAGAATGTGCTCCTAGTAACAAAAATGTCTTCCTTCCACTGATAATGAACCATGGTAATTGTTAACTTCTTCTTAAGTGTTAAGTATTACAGATTTGTGTATCTAACTTTGGGAGAGTAAATTAAGGGGTATCATGGAATGTTAAGTGATATAAATGCAGAGGAATTTAGAGGCCTTGAGCCAAAATATGAGAAAAGAGAAAGAATTAAAATGAAAAATCTAAAGCAATGGAAAATTTAGAGAGGGTAAGAGCAAAAATCAGAGAATATGATGGGTGGAATGGCTGAACTATATTTTAAGAATTAATATTGGAAGTTGATTGGATGTTTTTCTGCATTACCGCATCATAAATTCTTCTGTCGTTCCTCCTGAAAGTCTTTGGAGGAGTCATTTCTATCTATATATTTTTTAAGAAGTATTGTTTCTTGTCAGTTACTGAGGAGACAGTACAGTTATGAGAATTCGTGGAAGAAAATAATGATTCTAATATACAAGAAAGATGAGAAAACCAGTGCTGAAATCCAAGAACACTCTGAAGTGGGCCGATGGCCTTTCACAGGTTATGGGGGGCTCAGCATCTGAAGGCAGTGCTCCCAGACTTTCCTTTGTACCTCGAATGAGTCAGTCTCATGTCTTCCGTGCACTACAAAGACACACGTCCCTCTAGACCAGACAGTTCTCTGCCTGCTCCACTCAACCTTCTATTTCATGACTTAGGTATTAACTCAGATTCACTGTGAAGCCTTTTAAAATCTTCCATCTGAACAAATTCTTCATACTCTAGTAAATCACACTGTTTGGATTCTATATGGCTCTCTGTCCTCCCTAAAACCTATCCTGTTAATATGGGTGCTGGTTTTCTTCCCTTAATCAAATGTACATTGCAAGAACAAGCAAATTCTTATCTCTGGCTTCACTGCCTAAATTCTGGAAGGCATACTGGAGGACCAGCACCTCAGTATTATGGACTTCAGCATTTGCCTCTGCTCCTAAACACTGGGATTTTCCACCTGACACACATTACTTCTCAGAACACGAATAATCACTTCCTTATATGTACTAACGTTTGATAAGCTGTGCAGTCTATAGCAGAAGAAATAAGAAGAAGTAAGATCTGTGGATGCACCTGCACCACAGGAAGGCAGCCACAGCTGATGCGAATTAACTGCAAACTAGGATGTGACTTGTTATGAAATGACAATGCAGACAATTGGTTACTATGAAAGACGTACAAAGCTTTTATGAAAAGAGAACAAAGCAATGTTTTATAATATAGCTTTCCTTAAAAAATTCTTTTACAGAATTTATTGGTGGATATTAGGAATACAGAATGATGCATTGCTACCTGGATATATTGCACCTTACTTATTTTCACCCCAATTACTTCTCCCTCCAGCCCTCCTCCACCAGCTCCCTTCCTCATCGCTGGGAGTTGACCTTCTATTTTCGTCATCACTCTTTTGGTTTGTTTGTTTGTTTCACTTGCAGATTCTTCACATAAGAGAAAGAATACAATATGTAGCTTATGTCTGGCTTATTTTATTTAACACGATGTTTTTATTCTGTCTAATCTTTTTTTTTTTTTTGCCAGCAATCCGTTCTTCATTGGTGATAGTTCATTCTTTGTATATACTACATTAGAACTTTTGAAAAGGAACAACGGAAAGCTTTTGACCAGTGTCTTAATTCTTTCCTCATTCCTGGGACAAAATGGATGACATGCAGGAGGAAAAGGAAGAAAGGTTTGTTTCACCTCACAGTTTGCAGAGGCTTCAGACTGTAGTCGGTAGGTCCCAAAGTAAGACAGCATGGCGGAGGGGCACTGCAGATGACGAACAGTCCTTGGAGTGACTTGCAGAAGGCGGGAAGCCGCAGGCAGCAAGCGTCCCTTTCCCTTTTATTCATCCGGGCTGCCAGCCCATTGGGTGGTGCCACCCACACCCAGAGTGGGGCTTCTTTCTTCAGTAAATCCATTCAGCCATACCCAGAACTGTGTCAATTCTAACCAGGGGACTAATTTAGTACCACACTCTCATAACCGGGGAACGCATGCCAATCCAACCAGCACCATAAAGCCCCATCTATGATCATGAAGCTTTGGTTGGACATCTAAACACAAGCCATATCATCATCATCATCAACAACAACAACAACAAATTTTAGCATTTCATCTCATTTTTATTAATAAAAAAGAAAACGTGAGAATTTTAGAAAAGTAAAGAGAACGCATGTAGCATAGTGTTAAATGCTTCACTTTGTGACTAAGGAAAACAGCCCACAGGAGGAATGCTTAGCCACAGCTGGTCAGTTACAGTGCTTCCTGTGACTGCTACAATACCTGGACGGCAGCCCCATGATCTTCGGACAAAACAATCTTCAAAGTCCCAGAACCAAAGCTCCACATGTCTGAGGCTCCTATTTTTTTTAATATTCAATAACCTTCAAATTTTCTGTGTCTGTGTGTCTTTGAGGAACCTATAACTGCAGGGTTGGTGATGGAAATGAACAGGGAAAGATCTTTTAGGTGGGGAAAGTCTAAGAGGAAAAAAATTTTATGTCTATGTAGGTATCTACCTGCATATGTGTTTATCACTGACGTTTATTGAAATAATTCCACAATATTGCTTTCTTATTTTTTGAATCAGAAGCAAACCTAGTTCATTGCTTATAAGGGTGAAGTAAAACTTCCTATGTCAGCATTTATTTTAGTTAATGACATGTGCTGAGAGACAGAGTCCAGTTTCTAGAGCCTTCATTTAGTTCCTTTGTTGAAGAATGACTTCCGCCTTTGCAGTCTTCCTTGACGTGATGTGACAGTGATCATACTTTCTTTCCTGTGTTATTGGAAGGAACACATTAACATAAACAAATGATAACAGCCCCACATAATATCTGGGGACAGTTTTGCTGACTAAGTGCAGGAGTTCTGACCTATGTGGCCCCTGCATGTCTGTCTCAACACCCTCAGAGACTCTGTCTTCCCTACCTATCGCTAAACCCCTTGCATTCTAGTCTGTGTCTGAAGAGCACCTATCAAGTATTTTATGTTAGAAACCCAGACTCTGGTAGTGGGGAACCTATGGCATGCTGCCCCAGTGGCATGCAGAGGCCTCTCTGTCAGCAAATGAACTAAATCACGCCAGCAGCCATGCTTCAGATAAAATTTCTTTCCCTTTTTTTTTTTTAACTAGAAACTCAATATTCATGTATAATTGCAGTGTTGGGACCTTATGATAGTAAGTGGGTTCTGAATTATGGTTTGGGCACTTGGCTTCTAAAAGATTCACCATCACTGCTTTATAGGCAAAGGAGTAGTTTTCTAGTGGTCACTTCTATTGCTAACAGATAGTAAGATGTGAAGTGTGCGTGAGCATGCCTGTGTGTGTGTATGTGTGTGTGTGTGTTTTCTTTTAGGGTGTAGCACTCACCTTCTATTTACTACTCAAGTCAAATTCCACAGACATTGTCCGTTATCTCATTTACCTTTGTCTTTTCTACTGAAAAATATCAACAAGACGTGTACTTCTAAAGGGAAACAATATATTCTTAGTCTCCATTCTTTGGTGTTTAGCAAAAAAAGAAAAAAAAAGGAAAATGAAAGAAAAGGTCCTACTGGAGATGACAAAGAAGATGACATAGTTTTGGCATCCACAAGGCTACTTGTGTCCATCAATTTAGATGTCTATGCATTATTAACTCAACACGCACGTGCCTAGTGTCTGACTCTATGTTAAGCAAGAGGATGAAGATCAAAATAAGAAAGTCCTTTCAGCAAAGACCTTTAATATTTGTAGATAAACAACCAAATCCACTGACCCTTATGCTTTGCGTTGGTTGTACTTGTTGTTAATTTGACTGTATTTAGAATTGCCTGGGAAATTACTAAAACACATTTCTGGTTATGCTTTTGTCAGTATTTCCAAAGAAAATTCACATGTGAAACAACAAACTAAGGGGTATATCTACACTGAATATGAAGCGAGGCCAGTCAATAATGGAGGCCAAGAGAAAAAGAAAAAAAACCACCACCAGAAGGGAACCAACCAACACTTTCTCTGTCTCTCTGTCTCTGTCTCTGTCTCTCCCCATATTATTCTGACTGCCAGGAAGTCAGCACATCCTTGCACCGTGGTATCTCTACCTTACCACCAGTGTGAAAGCAATAGAGCCAGCTGACTACAGACTGCACCCTTTGAAACTGTGAGCTACAATGCATCTTTCCTCCTTTTGTCACAGTCGTGCAAACCTTAATAACACAGTGATATGGCTTGTATTTAGATACCCTCCAAAGCCTCATATGCTCATCGGTGGAGATTTTGGGAGCTGACTGGATCTAATGTATGTCGTCCTGGGATTAAGAGCATGTATACTAAATTAGTCCACTGATTGGTTTAGCATAGTTCTGGTTGTGGATAACGGGAAGGCCCATGCTGAGTGTGGGTAAACCAACCAACGGGCTTGTAGTCTGAACAGAATAAAAGGGAAAATGTAGCTCACTGCTGCAGCTTTGCTACCTCCTGACTACCCTGCCGCGGACTGCTTCTCCTCTGCCAGGCTCCTTTGGCACACTGCCCTGCCTTGGAGCCAGCCAACCATGAAATCAAACATCTACCAACTGCGAACTAAAATGAGCCCTTCCTCCTTTAACTTGTGGGTGTCGGCTATTTTGTCCCAGCAATGAAAAGTAACTAAGACACACAGGACTGAGGAAACGTTTGCCTCTGATAAAGTAAGACAGAATTAGAATTAGACTAGGTTTAGACAAACACCAAATGCTTCCCAGACTAGGAGATGTATGCACTGATTGCTGGCTTTTATTCACATGTGCCCTTGAGTTTGTGTAAACTCATGGTCTGTTTCTGATTTGTGTCATTGGGCTGCAGGGATCACACACACACGTTCTGGATCTTCCTCTTTCCTTCCCCTTGCTACAGCCATGGTTTCCTATTGTTCTCTTTGCAGTTTCTGAAATACATCCTCCCAGTTTGACAGGATGGATGGATGGTTAAGGGCAGAGTAATGACCCAAATCTGAGGAGGTTCTGGTACTGAGAATGTAATTCCTCTTGCTGCTCCTGGGTCTGGCACAATTGACTTTCAAGCCAGCTGAGCTTATGTTGTCTTTATAACAATCAAATTCAGAAATGTTCATTTCTGCACAGGTTTGACTTGGAGCAATACTTCTATTTCCCAGCCAAGAAAGAAAATGGTACTGACTGATTGAGAACTGTGCTTTGTGGGGGTGGGTGGAGAAAGCCGTTAACTCCTGAGGAAGGATTTCGTTGAAGTCACTCTCTGTTACATGGCTTCCCCGCCCCAAGTCCTGCTGGCCTCTTTATTACTCAGTTTGACACCATCATGTCCTTGTATTCTCATTGTAAGATGTGAGGAGTGTGTTGTCTGTACAAATTAGAGAAATGCAGTGAGATAAGCACAGTAAAGGTCTAGTGAATATACGTCATTTGAGATACAGAAAAGAGCAGTAGCCTGGGAATTCAGGGAAAATTTCATCAAGGAAGAGTCCCAAGGAAAATTAAAGTTAATACAGTGATATTGGCTCTGGACACTCTACTGCAAAAAGCAGCAGCATCAGACCCCTCAGAGGAAACAAGGATGGCATCGTCGGGCTCTAGGATTGAACAGCAGCAAAATATTCCACCTCTGTGGGCAAGGGAGAAAAGAGCAACTACTCAGCACAGACAGTGGAAAAAAACGGTGGTGCTATAGCCTGCAGGCTCCTGGAATGATTGGCAGCAATGTGAGAGTCAGAGAAGAATGAGGTGAGAGGGAGGAAGTTTTAAAACAAATTCTGTGACCCTTTATGTAACCACGAAATGCAATTCTCTTATGCAGCATCAGTCCCTTCCAAATGAGCTCACGTGACCTGTCTGTGGTCCAGGAGTAAGTGGCTGAGCTGCAAATAGATTCCAATATTTTCAACCTCCATGTCCGATTTGGTTTTTGGTTTGCTTTGAGTTTCAGAATCATTTATTTTGGCCTCTGCACTGCTGACAGAAATGAGATTTCTACCACTGTCTTTTTTACCCGAACACTTCTAGGCCTCATCTTTTCTTTAGTATGTATAAGTAAGTACATTTTTCAGCTGAAACCAAAATATAACCTTTTAGATAATGTTCTCCATGAAGATTAAGAGATGATACATTCATGGGTGCTGGTATTTTAGCACAGTTCCTATGTGCTATACTTTTCATTTGTGAAACAATCTTAATAAAAAAAAGCAATGAAAATTCCTCTGGCAATAACTTATTGTCAAGAGAATGCAATACAACTCCATCTCTCTTAGCTGAGCATGCAGATTATTTAAACAGGGCTTTATTTGGTCTCTTGCTTTTAATGTTTAGTTCAATTTGGAGTAACCTTTAACTTTCTTCTCTATGATACAAATTTACCAAGAGTGTACAGGGCCCATTGATTTCCTTCTACTACTCATTACAAGAAGGAAATAATTGGTTTATAAAGTATCATCTACCAAACTGCTTGTTTCATGACTGATAAACTCCTTCAAATTTTCAAAAGACAACATTCTTTGGAAGACTTTTTAGAAATCTTTTGGTCAGGACTAACCTTATCCCAAACTGGATCAAAGTGTAAAGCACACCAAACATGTAGGAAGGATATAACATGCAAAATTAGAATCATATTCTTTCTTCTGCTACTGATTCGCCCCTCGAGTATGCAGTATATGTTTGTACATTTCCTCAGGACAAACTTTTGGCCCATATAGTGTCAACAGGAGCTGGGTACAAAAGGAGATGGAAACTCACCTGCTCATGAGCATCAATCTGGGTGCACTGATTTTCCTGTAGTTGAAATTTCTCAGGAGTTAAGGAAATGACAGGAGCAGAGGTGTGTCATGTACAGAAGCAAGGATAGAATGCCTCAGACTAAAGGAGAAGAAAGATTTATGGTTTTTATTCAACAAATTCACGTAAAAGAGATTTATTTTTCGTTAAGCTTTCATTTCAAATTATCTAAGTGGAAGATAAGTGAGGTAACAATATAAAATTGTTGGACATGTCACCATTCTAGAGGCGGGGAAAGTAACAAGGTCCTTATTTGGACATCTAGAAAAGTAAGAAATTTGGTGAATTCAAGAGAGTTGAAGAAATATAATGAAAATGCCCCAAATTTTTCAAGACTAAATACTTTCGTGTTGTTTATGTAATAAATAAGGAATCTAAAAAGCACAAGAGAAAGGGCAGTGAGCTGAAATATTTTGTTGACTTATCATGAGCTTAGGCATTTCTGTTCTTTGAGCTTCCAATCTGCTTAGTGGAGATAACATTTCTGCCTTCTGCTTCACAGAGTCCTTATACTGATCAATTGGCATTAGCTTTGTTAAATTACTTGGGACACTATCCTCACTGTGAAATGGCAGTTAGAAGGTAATATACAGAATAAGCAGTATCAATTTTAAAAATCATAGAATCTATGATATTTAGCAACTGACTATAGAGCTGTGGGAGGAAAGCATAGTGTGAAGTTTCCTAGATCAGATGGTAGTTAGAGCACTCATTCCTGCCCCTTCTCAAGGCTGGGAGTGGAGGAAGAGTAAGGATTTTGGTGCCTGTCCATAGCTGCACATTGGGTACTTGGAATTGGAGGTCGGAAATCAAATACCTCACAGAAAAGTGTAAAAGTGTATACACCTAGTAGAAAAATGGAGATCGGAGTCAGATATTTGCAAGATATGTTACACCAGAGACAAAAGTGTGGTAGTCCTAATTTTAATTGGGAAATGATAGCAATGTATGAAAGGAGGGAGGAAATACAGAGCGCTGGCTCTCTGTGTTGCTACTATAAAGCTGTTTAAATTTCAGAAATCTTGTTATTTCAGTTTCCTATTTGATATATTCTCTTATTTTCCCATTTAATTAGGTTAGCTATTCTATGATCATTCACTCAAGGAAACAATTTGAGACAAGAATCAGAAAAGGAAAGCCTGTTTTGGCTGAGTTGCTGGAGAAGAGAAAGTCACTTGAATACCAGAAGAATGGTAGCACCAACTCACCTGGCAGTCACTCAGGCTCTCTGTCCTTTCAAGGAAACACAGACCGGAAGGGCCGTAGACAGAGAATCCTGGGGAGGGCCGTCCTCCACCCGCTGTGGTGTGGGCGGTGACTGCCGTCGACACGCTCAGCAGTGCACAGGGATTCCAGAGAGCAACCGGAACACCGGGCGCTGGTGGCCCGGCACAGGGGTTATGTGCAGCGATTTGTGGAGCTGGTGTCTAAGCCCATATGGGTTAGTACAGTCTCAGTGGGTGCCAGCAGCGTTTTAGGTAAACATCCCAATCCTGGGCTAAATCTCAGTGTAGAAAGGGGAAGCCGAATACACCAGAGGCTGTATTCTACCATAATGAAACAGAGGGTCACTACTGAAATCATATTCAGTTCTTAAAAAATCAGGTATGCGATACTGCTTTGATTCTCATTTTTGTGGAATAAGATCCTTGACATTAGATTCAGTTAACCAGAGTCCACAGAGATGGGGGCAGTCCTTCGAAACAAACTGCACAGATGATTCTGAGGCGTAGTTACCAAGAAAGAACTTTGACCAATAATTACAATTAAAAGTGTGGGGAAGAGAAAAGCAAGAAATACATTGGCCAGAGGTCAGAAAAGAAAGAAGAGCAAGGAACCTTAATGCCAGGATAGAGATTGAAAGGGAGACTGCTGCAGAGACAGGATCCAGAAAAACTGATGCTAACGACCAAAGTGAAATGGTGGATGGCAACGTGGGAAGCAGAGTGTGCAGTACTTGTGAGATCGTAAACAGGGTAAGAGAAAGCGTATATAATGTATGGAAAAAAAAGACTAAGAAAAGGGCCTTTGTCTTTCTGTTATTGTTGCTGTTGTTTTTCATAGTTTGTTTTTACAGTGGTAGTAAACTTTAGCATACACTGAGTCTTGTGAGAAAAAATAAATAATTTAACATTTGAGACATTTAATACTTGAGACATATGTAGGTATAACTAACATAAATAAATATCTAGCATTTATTTGCATAGTGTAGACATCTCTAGAATTGATTAAACTTAATTTGTGAAAACATTGACAACTTGAATATAATCTTCATAATATACTAAAATGAAGTACACACACAGAAATGGGCAAACACAGCTGGGGTGACTCCTGGACCATGTACTTAGGACATAGTATCCTTTGCTGAGGATGGGAAGGGGAAGCGAGTTCTCAGATGAGTAAATTAACCTCGAGTCAGAGAGAGCTGCAGCTCGTCCTTGGGCTAAAGTGAAAAAAACAAACAAACAAACAAACAAAAAACAGAACATGTATGTTGACACTTCCAAATAAAGAAAAAAGAAGTTATAATTTGGCCCACTTGGCAAAAATCTGCTGAACCAGTAGGAAGGAATGTTATCAGTTGAATATCAGTGGGTAGGATCCAATAGAGGAGATGATAAGACTGAACTAGATCTGAAGGCATAAAGAAAAGAAGAGTTTATACCTTGTTGTACAACCAAGTACATAGTAGGTTTTCAATACATTCTTACTCATTGATTTAAATGAATAGGCTTTTCATTATATTATTTCCAAATGGCTTGGTAACATATCTTTATTGGGTTTTCTAAAAATTCTTCAGTGTTAATAGATTCTCTTCAGAATAAATTTATCTTCTTTAAGCTAAATAGTTAAACGGTCTTACCTGAATAAAGGTATTTCACATAAACTTTGGGAAAAATATTTAAATGAAAGGAAAACTAAACCTGTGATTTTCTGCTTGTCACTATCTATTTGATATGTAGCAATTTTAACTTTTTCAAGATCTGTGTTTTTGGTATAAACACACACACATACATACACATATATTCTCTTTGAATCAATAAGAAAAAAGAAAGCTGGATTCTGTGAGATGGATGCGTGCTGGCTCTTTCAAGAGGCACCTACAGCTGTTATGTGAAAGTAGACTGGGTAAATACATATTTCTAAATTTGCTCCGATTTGGCAATTGTCAAAATACGCCTTGACACTCTCCTCATGCAATGCCTCCCTAAGACCGTCGGTAACCTGACAAGGTGCAGACTTCTTCTTCCACTTGGTCTATTTTGAGGTTTTAGAAATGCCAGTGAGAATTTGAAGCAGAAACCAAAAATAGTTATTCGGCTCAAAAGATAGCTGGTCTGCAGAAGGGATTATACAATCATATACCGAAGATAAAATGCCTTAGATTTACAAGTAGGTTTAAGTCCCACTTAGAAAAGAAAAAACCCTCTTTAAATGGCTTGGTCACATCACTTTCTCAGCTCTCCTAAAGGCTACTGAATGTTGAAAGTTGTTTTTAGAATACGCCTACATTCTTAAACTAGCACGTAAAACATTAAATTACTTGACTAAACCATTCTAATCACTGAAGGTGGCAAAATGGGAGGGGACACTGAATTCAAAATCATGTCTACTGAATAAGGTGCAAGTTCTAGTGAATTACTTAACTTCTTTGTTCCTCACGTTATTTCGGGTAAAAGGATCATAGGAAGATTTTTGACTCTAGGAAGATAGATGAATATATTTGGTACGGTTTTTATTTGGTCTGTCTCCTGAAAGTTCATCTGGAAGCCTGAACCTCTGCTCCCTTCTTGACAGTATTGAGGTTGCAGGGCATCTAAGATGCGGCACCTGCTGCAAAGCAGTTAGGTGGTGGGGCTCCGCCATCACGGGTAAATACAGCTGGCCTTTTGGAGTGGGTCGGGTCTCACAAGAGTAGTTAGATCTCAACAGTGTGGGTTAATATAAAGTGAGAACATCCCACATGCTTGACCACTTCTGTATGTGGCTGGCTTTCTTTCATTTTCTCTACCAAGTTGTGGTCTTTATCCCAGAGGGCCTTATCATCCAGCATCATGCTGGTTAGACATTTGAGTTACCAGAACCAATTGCCAAATAAAGTTCTACTTTTTAAACTATCCAGGCTTAGGCACATTGTTACAACAATATGAAGCAACCAGTTCAATATATTAGGTTGTTCTTCCTCTTGAGGAAAATATTCTGGAATGAACTAAATGTATTTAAAAGTAGAGAAAAGGAATACCATCTGGAGATTTAAGTACATAAGGGATAGCAAGCAGTCAAATCCTTAAATGCTATTTTTGTTTCATATATCCTAGAATGGATGGAAGAAGCTGTCAAGAAACACCTCAATACATAGACAAAAAGTATCTTTTCCACACACAAAGAATCAGAAAAGGAAGTCTCTAAGGAGAGATTTTAGACACTAACTATTCTATGCAGCCAAACACCATATAATCACTTAACTGGCCCTCACCACCCATTCCACAGAGGCTGAAGAGCGAGTCCTGATTTCCTCTCTCAGCAGACTGTGTGAAGCCTCCCAAATACATCACTGTGGTTGCAGAGTCTGTGTAGACACCATGGATTTCCAACCCTGCTAGGTAATAAGACGCCACTTTATTTTATTACTGGTGGAATCCACGTGAGACCCGTGGGCTTGCAGCCACATCATGCTCTATCAGAGCAACTTCTCTCCCCCTATGCTGCAGTCTCATTTTAGAAGAGCTGGTAGAAAGTCAAGATTTTCACCACAGTCTGGTGACACAGATGCCAATCCGTAGATTGCTAATTAAGGTCACATGAGAAAAAAACGTAATGAAATACTCAGAAATTCAAAATCCCAGAAGCAATGTACACCAACCCTCTAGTCCCTTCCAGAGGATATGAGGAGGACTCCAAACTCACTGGGCAATATCCATACTTCCCCTGTGTGAGTGGTGATATAAAAGGCCTGCTAAAACAAATGAGTCAAAAGCAATCTTAGATGATGCCTGGATGTCCGAATTTCAACTGGAAAAAGCTCATCATGCCAAGAACTAAGTAAATTTCAATTTAAGAAAAGGAGACAGTTAACCAATGCTCTATCAGTTCCTTATCACCGCTGTCATAAATTAGCACAAATTCAGTGTCTCAAAATGAAGAACGTTATTACTTTATGATTGTGAAGGCAGATGTCCAAAATGATTGTTGCTGGCTTAACATGGCAGCACTGGCAAGACTGCACTCCTTATGGAAGTGCTGGATGAGAATACTTCTTTCCTTCTTCCAGCTTCTAGAGATTGCCTGCAATCCTGAGCTTGTATCTCCTTCCACAGCCAAACTCAGCAATGGCTGGTAGCACCTTTCTCAGGCTCCACTTCTCTGACAGTCTGATTTTGCTTCCCTTGTTCGATTATCACAACTGTGGTGGTTACAGTGGACAATTACAGTCAATCTAGAAGGCCTTCCTTATTTTACATTCAGTTTAGAAGCTAACTTCCAGCTGCAGCCTTATCTCCTTGGCATGTAATTTAAGATAACGATATCCATATCTTTGTTAAGAAATGCTATTTTTCTTCCACTGAAGGGGAATGTGTAAAGTATATTTTAAGTTCTCAAGGCTACTGCCTTTCAACTTCTATACCACTGCATTAATAGCAATTAACTGAATGCTTTATGACATGTTTATTCTTTCCTATTATCCAGAATAAGTGGTTTAGCACACGTTCCTCTTTTTGGATAATTTAATGGGCTTCTTCACTCCATGCTAACCAATCTTTCTTATAAGTATAGTGAAAGAAGCAATAAATACAGAATTATCAATGCCTCCTGCTCAAGATGAACATCATTTGTGTGTGCATTTCCATAGGGAAAGTCCTCAACACCTACTGTGAATGATACACTGAAGAACTAATATGCTGAATAGTGACATGTACATCATATTTAAATTGTCTTAATATAACAATTAAAAGATAATAATTGTAATGAACCAAAATACAGAAATTCTAAATCTGTGTGCACTAAACAGAGTGATAATGTCTGAAACAAAATGTACCGGAACTGAAAGGAGACATAGACAAACTCAGAATTATAATTGGAGAATTGCAGACCCTTTTCCCAATAACGGAGAGAATGCATATGCAGAAAACTAGCACACACAGACACACACATGTGCAAATAATCCACCCACAGAAACTGGTTAGCATTTATAGAATGCTCCATCCAGCAACTAAAGGATGCAATTTTTTTATAGCACTTATAGAACACAAGCCATGATAGACCATAAAGAGTCAATAATTTTAAAAACAGCTGAAGTCATACAGTATGTTCTCTGACCAGGATGTAACTAGAAATCAATAACAGAGACATCATAAGACAATATCCAAATCCTCAGAAACCACACAGTGTGTAAATAAATCAAATGTGAATCAAAGAAGATGTCCCAAAGGAAACTGAAACATACATTAAACAGGTTGAGGATTTTAAAAAATATCACAATATCACAATATTAAAATGAAGATAGTGTAGAAAAGAACAGAAACATTCAAAGTAGAAAAACGTAAAAAAGTCAAGTAAAAAGATGATTGTTGGAAAAGATCAATTAAATTGGCAAATATGTAGCAGGAATGACAAAACAAAATAAAAAAAAAACTAATAAAAATTACTGGCACAGGAATGAAAAAGGGAACATTACTGCATACCACACACAAAACCAGAAGACATCAATAGGACAACGAAGAACTACTACAAATATCTCTACACATTGAAATTTGATAACTTAGATAAAACACATAGCACTAACTGCTACACAATTCTCAGGTTATAAAAATAGATGTTTTATCTAGGCCTACGATTGCTAAAGAATAAAATTTATAATTTAAAAACTCCCCAAAATATTATACACAGATGATATTGCTATTAAATCTATTAATCATTTAAAGAAGAAATAACATCAAATCCATACATTGTCTTCCAGAAATCTTCTAATCTATCTTGCAAAAATCAGCTACTCTTGCATTAAAGCCAAATATAGAAGACAAGATGGAGAATATATACAAAATATAGAAAAAGTCAACACTGTCCTTGTGAATCTAGATGCAAGCACTTTTTACAATACTAACAAATAAAATTTATCAATTAATAAAAAGCAATATACAGCATGAGCAAATGATATTTCCTCCAAGATTGAAGCCCAGGTTTAAAATTTGAAAATAAATAGAAACTATCATAATAAGAATCTGAAGGAAAAGGGTATGATCATTTCAATTGATATTCAAAAACAATCAATATGATGCAATACCTACTTAGGATAAAAATTCTCAGAACAGTGGCAATAGAGGGGAATGTCCTTGACTTGATGAAAGGTTCCCATGGAAAATCTTCATGTGCTCTTAGGTTTAATAGCTTGAGACTGAATAGTTTCTCCTAAGTTTGAATACAAGGAAAGGATGCCACCTTTCATCTTCTCACTCACCATAATACTGGACATTCTAACTTTTGCAACAAAACAAGGAAAAAAGTGCAAGAAATGCATGGAAGGTAGAATAGTAAGACAAAAATCTACCTATTTGTAAATTATGCATACAAGATGCCCTGGAATTAAAAATGTCTTTCAATTAAAAAATAATGCAAGCAAGGAAGATATAAGCAAAATATACAAAAAACCACTTATATGCAGCATAACATATGAGCACTAACATTAAAAATAAAATATATTTTCAACTGAACAAGTTAACTACAATATATAGCTATAAATGTAACAAAAGATATGAAGGATTTGGAACTTGAAAACCATAGCACAACAATGAATTAAATAAAAATATCTAAATAAATGGAAAGAAATGGTTACTCAGGATGGGACAATCTGATCATTTCTCAGCCTTTTCACCAAGATCAATTTCAGAATTAGACAATTTGACAAAGTATAGGTTCCAATTCTAATACTGATTCGGTTTCAGCACAATTCCTATGAAAATTTCACAAATTTCTTATAGACATAAAGCTATTGTAAAATTTACATAAAAAGTGAAATACTAGAAGAGGCAAAATAATTTTGGCTAAGGAAAATAAAATGAGAATATTACCACATGAATAGAGTAACTGGGTATGTGTTCTATCATACATAAAAATAGCTCAGAGGTACAAAAAGAAAATCTAGAAATAGACAATTTAAAATATACTCAAGTGACTTTAGTCAAAAAAAAAAATTCCATACAGGCAATGAAGATTTTTCAACAAATAATCCTGGAACAATTCCATAGACAAAGGTAAAAAAAAAACTCTGTACTTATACACCATGCCTTGTACAAAGATCAACAAAAAATAAATCATTGACTTAAGTGTAGAATATAAAATTTTATAATTTAAAAAATACCTCAAGAGAAAATCTTTAAGAAAGAGTGCCAAGGAATTCTTACAGTTGACCACAAAATTTTAAAAAAATTAAAATTCAGACTTCATCACCATTAAACACTCTTATTCTTGAAAACCTTGTTATGAGGATATGATCACAAGTTACAGACTAGGAGAAGTCATTTACAAAGCATGTATCAGGAAAAAACCTAGAATCTAGTGTACAAAGATTTCTCAAAATTTGGACAAAAATGTCCAATTAGAAATTAGGCCAAATGTTCATCAAAAGAGATATATGGATTTCAGATGAACACATGAAATATGATCAATATCATGAAGCAACGGAGAAGTAACTTAGTTATAAAAATGATTAAAATAAATTAAAGAGAAGAAGCAAAGACCGATGATAAGAGTCTTAGTTACTTTTCTTGTTGTTGAGACAGAATGCCGGACACCTAAAGTTAAAGGTGGAAAGGTATTTGGATCACAGTTCGTAAAGGCTTCAGGCCATAACCCGCTGGCTCCAATGCAGCGTGGTCCACAGCAGAGAGGCAACAGTTCACGGCGGCAGAAGACGGCAAAAGCAATGAGAAAGAGGGCGAGCCTTTCTGTTCCTTGTGGTGTAAGCAGGCTCTCTGCCCTAGGGAGGGTGTGACGCACACCCTTAATCCTAGCACTGGATCATGAATCAACCACAATCTCTAGATTCAGTCACCTCCAAAACGCCTGTCTTGTATGAGTGTGCGAGTCTTTGGGAAGCATCTAGACACAAACTGTAACGATAAGAAATAGGGAAAGACAGCCTTGCAAAGGGGAAGAGGGCCAAGAGATGAGGGAAAGGGCAGGGAGGGGAGGAGAAGGACACAAAAACTAACTAAGAAGTGTTATAAACTTGTACTAAACTCCCTACAGTGGATATAATCGTTTGCTGCAAGCATATACCAGCAAAAATTCTTTCAAAACATACTGATAATACCAAATGCTGGCAATAACATTGAGAAAAGGGGTCCTGCAAAATCTTGATAGAAATAGTCACTCTAAAAAGCATCTTGTTGTTTTCTTAAAATTATTAAATATGAAACTACTCATCATATAATTCAATAGTTATACTTCTGACTATTTAGCACAGACAAATAAAAACTTATGGTCACAAAGAAATGCATATACACAAATGTTTGGAGTATATTTATTTGTGACCTACCAGTAAAGCAGAAATCTAGCATTAAAGCTGTGTGTGATCCTCCTAAACTTAGAAAGGAGGTCATGCAGCCAACATGCCTGCACCCCCAGGGAGCAGACCCCTGTGCAGACCGTGGTGTTGAAGGAGTGGGGTTCTTCTGTAGCCTCTGGGATCCATCTGCCTGGAAGACAAAAGCAAGCATAGCATAAACCAGAGGTTTTCAGCCAGTCCCCTGACAGGTTAAAAAAAAAATAAAAGAAGAAAGCAAGCAAGCAAGCCAATATCACTTGTAAATTGTGAAAATTATATGAGTCTAACCCCAATTCTCTGCAGATCAAGCAATCAGGCATTCCAGGTCTGCCTGTCCCAGAAATAGTAACTCACCAGTTTCCTCAAGACAAATGCTAACCACAAATCACTTTACGTTCTGCACCACGGTTTTCCACCTGGGTGAAAACTATCACATTTTAATTCTTATGAGACTATGGCCTGCTGGTTTAAATTCAGTTAGGAAAGTAGGTGGACACTGTTGTAGTCAGGGGTTGCAAGGAGAACAATTACTTACATGACACAGAATTTATAACATGATCTTATGATGGTCACCCAGAGTTAAATAAAAGAAAGGGCAAGAAATCTGTCCACAACACTAAAGACCTACAAATTCCAGCCGAGGGCCTGGATCCCATGGCAACATCCTGCATGAGTCCAGCTGAAGATCTAGAGCCCATGACAATGCCTTCCACAAGTCTAGGTGGAGGCCTAGAGCCCATGACAGTGACTCATGCCAGTCTATTTTATGGATCTGTTCTGGGAAGGCCCAGAGGTCAGCGGTGGAAGCTAGAAAGTCTATGCCAGTGAGGTAAGGGAGCTACGCCAGTAGGTTGAGGGCTCTGCACTGGAGCCATAAAGTGACACTCAAAATAAGGACCAGGGTTCCCCTGAAAAGTACCACAGCCATCCTCAGTGACAGTGAGGTCCTGAGCTCCTCCAACAATGAGAACAGTCTAGTACATATCAGAAAGCCACTGTCACAAGCTTCTCCTGGAGATTAAACAGCACACATCTTCCCCACCAGAGCCAGGAAGCAATGATCAAGTTCATATCAGGGGAACCAGCATGATAGGCTCCTCCAGGAGAACCGATGACTCCAAACATCAGCAACACTTAGGAGAACCCACAACACTACTCTTCCTCTCCAGGTCTCCTTTTCATGCTAGCAACAATTCCCAGGTGGGCCATCTATGTTCTGCATCATGCTGATTCATTTCAGCTGGTGTTAAGTTGACCACCAGTTTTAATCCATAAGAGACACTGAAACTCTTGGAAGCTTCTAACCCCAGGAGATCAGGAAATACCACTGAAAACAGAAGTGCAAAGGCGTTATAGAAGATCTGTCACTGAACCCTGAGTAACACCACAGAGTCATCGTCCACTGAGTGGAGGTGATGTTCCAAATGCATCAGACGGTGGTCCTCAGGATGCCTCAATGCCTCACTGCGGGGCAGGTGCTTTAGGAGAGAAGTTTCCGGGAAGGCACCGTTGAGTATTTTGCTTAGCTCCTCAGTTCTGTGCTAAATTCTGCGTGTATGAGTGTGCACGTGCATGCGTGCCTGTGTGTGTTTCACTGAGCGTCTCCACAGTCTTCCAGCTAATATTCCTTGGGCCACTGGAATACACAGCCCTCAGAGTCCTATTTTCTACTGGAATGTTTTTGTCCCCATCTTGCCATACAAGATGCTTGCTGTTTTTATCTTCAATAACAATACTACTAAGCATGATGGTACTAGTGAAATAATAATCATATGCAACAAACATGTACTCAGTAATTGTATGTCAGACTATTTTATGTCCATGAATCCCTTTCAGCTTGATATTATTGTTTTTTTGGTTTGGGTTTTTTTGTTTTGTTTTGTTTTGTTTTGTTTTGTTTTTTACATTTTTTACTTAAGTAGAGTCTAAGGGTTCACCCAGTATCAATCAACTCAGTGTTAAATTATAACTGAGTTCTGATTCAGGAAAATTTAATTTAATGTTTTGCCACCTCTGGAAATTTTTCCATGTGGGTTTTTTTCTCCATCTAGTCACTCCACTTGTCTTCCATTCAGATGGCAAAGGGAGGCAGCTACCCTCACCCCCAGGCAGTTTCTCTCTCTCTGTTGCTCCAGGCCAACCTTCTTCAGAACCTGCTCCAGGCCCCAGGGCAGAACGAGTCAGACCCTTCTACCTGCCCACTCCTGAATCAAATCCACCTCCTCTCCCAGCTGAAAGTTAACCCTCAATCCCAAGCAACCAGCACTGGCCTTTGTCTCCAAATACTGTGTCACCAGTGATCTGTATTCTAGGATTGAATGAATAAACACGACCTCCTAAAAGAGTAAAAGGAATGTTCAGATAGGGTGACCTAGCAGACACATAAAATTCCTTGATCTCTGTCTGGAATATCACGCTTTCTGCCATAGGGAAAGCTTTTCCACTGGCCACGGGTAGATGCTGCAGCACACCGTGTGCTGTACACATAGGTGAAATCGCACAGCCCTGGAAGGGGCGGGGAGGGACCAGACCACACCACTGCGCCTTTCTGCTTCACCTCAACACCAAGCTCCTAAATATCTTCCAGACAATAACACTGCTGTTCCTCCATCTGCTTCCTAAGGAGAAGTCATCAAACTCCCATTCATTAATAGGGGATGGCTTCATGAGTTGCCCAGGGCTTTAGTGTCGAGGTTTGCTTACATATCAAAGTAATAGAGTCATTTATTTTCTTTATAGTCGCCAAGCAATTTTAGGTAACATTTTTATGTCTTCTCTCTTGTGAAGATATCAGTGCTTTTACTCAGAATCTAGCAAGGCTTGGGAAAGCAGCCAGCCCCCTTCACAGCAGCCATCGGGAGCATCACAGGGGCAAAGAGAGTTAGGTTCATTTCTTCATCTTCAGTTTGGACATTTTATGTTTAAAAAATTTCTCAATGGGTGGGAAAACTTTCACTGAGAATATGGAAATTCTACAGGAAACAATAAAAATGCCAAGAAAGGCAGTTCTCTCAATTTAATTAAAGTAGGCACTCTTGCCAGGAGTGGTGATACACACCTGTCATCTGAGAACTTGGGAGACGGAGGCAGAAGGATGGCAGGTAGTTCAAGGTAACTGCATAGTGAGTTCGAGGCCAGCCTGTGCTACCTGGGTAAACCATATGGTACAATCTAAAAAAAAGAAGCCAGAAATTAAAAATAGAAGAAATATGCAACATCCCAAAACTGGTCATCATTCTTTCTATACTGGAATTTTCAGTGATATTTCTGAAACACAAATTATGCAGACTAACATTTTACTTAAAGTCTATCAATGATTGGGTTTGAGTCTTCGTGAAATAAACCACACATCTACAAGTATGACATTTTGAGTTCTTTCTCTCTGGACACTGTCATCTTTTCTAGACATTTCATAAACTTTCACTCTTTACTACACAAACTCAGTTATAAATAATCCCTGAAAAAGCACACACCCTTTAGTATTTAATTTTGTGAATCTTTGCATTTATGGTGCTAAACACTTAAAAGCTTCATCCTAATCTCTGGTCTCCTGTCCAGAGAGGTGGAGTCTGATCTTTGTGTCTTTCCCTCCATCTCTATATTTAAGATTAATAAAAACCCTTCATTTGTGGGATTATTTGTAGGAACTAATAGGAACGAACATTGTCACAATATTATAATATTATCAGTAGCAAGGTTTTAGACTTTATGATATGGAGTTTCAATTTAAGGTGGATATGAATATGTGACAATTGACCAGCATGCTGGAAATTTGGATTATAAGAAAAATTACAAACACAGTACCTTTTCCCAAATATTTATAATGCTGGAGGAACTGTGCACACATACACACTCACACATTCGCTTTGCAGACAAAATCTGAGCGCCTCATTTATTCATCCCTCCATCAATATTTACTGAGTACATACTTTGTGTTCCGTCTTGTTTCCCTCTTGTGAATATAGCAGTCTATGCAACATGTCAGATTGAAGTCTACTCTTGGGAAGATTTCATTTTGCCAGCAGAATGGAAGTAAGCAAACAAACAGATGCATTTTTTATAACCTGCTCTAGTGCAATAAATAAAAACACAGTATCTAGAAATAATAATATATAGGTCTGAGAAGCTGCGGTACAGGGTCCCGAGCCCGCACTGTTTGCAGCAGGTCCTCTACATAACCGCCTAAAGGGCCGTGCAAATTTCCTAGGTGCCAAATACAGTATTTCCTATCTTTAACCTGCATTCCTTCTGCTCCAATTTAAATCATTCCCTTGGGCTCTTCCTTTTAGAAGTTGAATTCTGAGAGACTCAAAGGCCGTATGGACTCCTAGAAAGTTCACAAAGAAGGTTGAAGAAAGATGCTTTTCCAATTTAAACGATAGTAGAATTTGGGAGTGAGCAGGAAGCAATTATGTAGTTGGCAAGGTACCAAGGTGGTGGGGTCAGTATTTCTACACCACCTTTCCAGCAACTTCTCAAAGCACTTAACAATGATTGATTGTAATGTCATTATTTACAGGTCTAATTTTGACCATGTGCTAGTCTATTTAATAAAAAATATTGCATTAAGAACACTTGCTAATCATCTGGTTCACCTAATTTAAAAGGAAAAATTCTAATAGTATTCTTGCATTTTCTAATCAGGTAAGTATCATGAGTTTTAATTAATGCTTTAATTAGATGTCATTATCTATTCCTGACACTAGTACATTATTCAAAATTAGGCCTTGATTACTATATTGATATGTTTTCTTTTGCTTTATTATTATCATTTTTATTTTTAAAAATACAGGTAGCTGGTATCTTTTTCCATTGCAGCTAAGCAGTGCCACTTCTGTGAGATATTTTTGATGGCTGGGACTTCCACTGCTGCCCACAGTCTCTGTCCTACATGTCTGAAGCTTGCTTGAGACCCTGATCCAAGAAGTTCACATGTTCCAACCAGAGCTCCACATTGCCTTCTAACACTCCCACTGTCCTGGATATTTGTTCTCTCCTTAGGTACCTACTGAGTGTACATCAGATCTGGATGGGCAGTAAGAATGTAGAAGAATAAAATGAAGAATTGAAATGGAGATTGGCAAATGTCTATGTAGATTGTTAACCTGTGGGCAATTTATGATACCAGTTGAACTGAATAAGCGTGGTGCTGAGTGTGGAGAGTCCACCTGAGGATGGTTGCCAACATAACAGGGAGAACTGGAGAGGGAGAGATGTTGGTTCTCCTGGTTATTATTGGTTCTCCTATTGCCATTGGTTCTCCTGGAGGAGCTGTTGAGCTTCTCTCCTGATGTGAACTTGGCTGTTCTCATCATCAGAGGAGCTTGGGACTTTGTTGTCACTGAGAATGACTGTGGCTCGCTTTGAGGGAGCTCTGGTCCTTACTTCGAGCATCACTCCCTGGCTCTGGAGGGGAAGATAGTGTGCTATTCAATCTCCAGGGGAAGCTTGTCACGCAGGCTTCCTGTTATGAACTTAACTGTTCTCATCAGAGGAGCTCTGGACTTCGTTGTCACTGTGGTACTTTTCAGGGGAGCCCTGGTCCTTACTTTGAGCATCAATTCCTGGCTCCACTACAGAGACCTCAACGTACGGGCACAGCTCCTTCACCCTGCTGGCATAGACTTTCTGGCTTCCACTGCTGACCTTTGAGCTCGAGGTCTTCAGCTGGACTCCTGCAAGATGCTGTCGTGGAATCCGGGCTCTCAGTTGGACTTTTTTGGGGTCTTCACTGTGTGGACAGAGTACCTGAACTTTTTGCGTTTGACTCTTTGGGTGTCTGTTATAAAATAATTCTGTAAATTTTGTGTCCTGTATTAAACTGTTTTCCTTGCAAACCCTGACTACAGCGGGCTGCAATGACCAAGTCAATGAACCACAGTAGGGCGAACTTTCAGAATGGCAAAAGCGAAATCCCATCTGACAAAAAATGAAGCTATTTTACAACCTTTGTTTTCAACAACACTTTTACCGTGATAGCTTAATGATCCTGAGAATTAGACGGAGTTAGAAGCTAGGCCTAATGACCTCTGAAGAAATATATACTATTGTGCCTCATGTGCACCTAGGACATGTACTGTCTCTTGTTGATTCTGGTGTTTATGGCTTAACTCCTCAACTAAATATAAAATACAAATCATTTCTTTTTGTATGTTTTGTGAAAGTAGTTGAAATAAATTCTTATTTTATACAATTATACGTGCTTAGTAATAAAGAATCAGACTGAAGCTGTAAATAGGAAATAACAGGAGAACGCTACAAAGTGAGATGATTTATGGAATATGTTCAGAAAATGTATTGGTCTTTGTAATGGCCGTGGTTGACTTGTGTCTCACTTTACTCCCATACTCTGTCATCTAGGGTCCCCAGGGCTGGTTGACTAAAGCAACATTTTGAGGACTTTTTTTCAGTTAGAAATCCAAATTTGATTTAGATTGGCCAATCAGACTCATTGACATCCATTTTGTTCAGGTGCAGATAAAATACATGTGACTCACAGTTCTGGAGTTCGCTTCCAAACTGGGACAGTGCCCCGAATGTGGTGATATCCTGATGGCGCAAGCTTTGCTCATTACGTGGTGGGCGGCAGCAGTGCTGGCAGGCAGACCCGTTGCAGGGTTTGCCTTAGGGAGGAAAACTTTGAAGCTTGGTTTGCAGTGCAGTTCCAACTCTTTTTACCCTCTGTACACAATGTCATGTGCTATTTTATACCCTTCAGTTTAGACTAGTTAAAAATGAAGGCTATTCCCTGTCATTTACCTAACACATCTCTAAATCTATTCTTACAACAGCGTTTTCCACTTTTATCCATTATTTTAGTTAGTTCTTACAAATGCCATGCTCTTTGATGTTATAATCTTCAAGAATTTGGGATTATTACTTCTTTCGACTACTTTGGGAAATAATTTTCTGTTTAACAATGGATTGCTGTAGACAAAAGCTATAAACACGAAAGGACAAAGTTTAGATGGCCAGCTGGTGAGCAAATATTTTGTTTTGGAATCATTATTTGCAGTTTATTTGTAACACTTTACAAACCAATTATCTTATCCATATTTGAGATAGTCCAAAGTGAATAATATAGTAAGCCCCTAGATACCATAAATGATATTTAAAATTTCAAGTTGTAACCAGTCTTGTTTTAATTATAGCAGCACCCACTGCCCCAAACTTGGGTTATTTGGAAGAAAATCTCCGATCGTAAAATTTCATCTGTAAATATAGCAGCATGCATTTCTAAAAGACAAAGAATTATTTTTCCTTTTAAAATAATTACATTGCTACAGAAGACTATAAGAAATCACAAAGCATCATTTTAATATCAGTGATTTGAATACCATTCAATTTTCTTCGGTGACAGTTTCATGGAAAGTTTGGCTCTTTGCTTCTTTAAATTTGAATTTCAAAAATGGAGCCATTGGCTGTTGTGTATCTTAAGTTGTATTTGCAGTATTAATTTCTCTTTTATCTCTTTTTATTTTTTTCCTTGCAACTGTCGGTTGAGAAATGAATATTGTCATGTGAAGTCTCCACAAGCATCTTTCTAGTCTCACTCAACACGCTCCCTGTCCAGATCAACCTGTTTTTACATCTCATTGGTCTCACAGAGCTTTGGCAGGAACAATTCAGAGGCGGGTTACACACTTCCTTCAGAAAATCCGCGCTCTCTGGTACATTCTCTTTGAGGTGATATGGAGAGCTTTGGCATTCATGACTACAACTCTGAATGCTTTGACATATTAGGACTTGATAATAAAGTATCCTAATTTTATCCCTTTTGTTTGTTAGTTTGAAACTGTCTGTAGAAAATAAAATCTTCATCTGTTGTACGGATATCTTGAAGTGTAGTACATAGAAGCAAAGAATATTTTTATTGCTTATGAAACTTTCTAAAACTTATAATATATTCTGCTATCCGAATGAATTTGTAGATTCAACAGTATCTAATGGGAATTAGTTATAGCTACTATTAATCATCATTGATGTTCAAAATGTCCAGTCTTCATTCAATGGCAACCTTAACGTTACTTTTTGAGTTATTTTATTGAAATAAAATAGCTGTTAGTCAACTTTAGCTTCTGGTTACATTACTAGAAGTTCTGCATTCATCTTTTACTTTTTTCCCTAGGCTATTTCTTCAAAAAGTCTGTGTTCATTTTATCTGAAAATGACATTTAAGAGAACAAATGATGAGCTAGAAATTCTCACTTCCACTGGCTTGTTATTTCTTTCTAGAATTTTCCATGAAGGAATAAGAAAATACATGTTTCTGTTTAGAGCTAAAATATACCACAAATTCATATGGCTACTTCCAATTCTAGGTCAGGACCACCTACTGTTAAGTTAATAATGATCTCATTTTTGTTTCCTTTCCTGACCCTGATACTCATTGACACCAAGAAAGTAACTCCTTGTTTTATCCTATAAGATCACCACAATAGTCTCAAAGCAGTAATGTCAACATCAACTTTAACAACATGATTATACAGCTAAAATATTCAGCATTGTTTGTGCTTTGGCCTTTATTTTTTCTTTAGGCATAATCCAATAACAATATTATTGTGTTTTACATACACTGAAATAATTCCTCTGGGTTTAATTATGTCACCAGCTCGATATGCATCTAAATGTTATTTCAATTTCTTATTTTTTGGATAGTATTTTATTCTACAATTTTGTAAAAGCCTTATGTGATTACACAGTCAAATTTTTAAGATGTATATTCAGAGAAGTTCACTTCTAACCCTATCCTTTCCATTGTGACCCTTCTTGCCCACAAAGGCAAACTTCAGTTTAATTACATTGTATGTATTTTTATTTTTAAAATAAATGTTTTATGCATGGGTATGCATGCACATGTCTGTAGTGAGTACACGCACACTTCAATAAACAATAATAAATTATTTTAGTTACAATGAATTATAAAATTTTCTCCACCTTGCTACTTTCCCTTATATTCATTAACTCAGTAACAATATCATATAAAGATATTCTCCATTCCTTTTTGTAACTGATTATTGTTCCTTTTGTAGGTTCACCACTATTTATTCAATTGGTCCCCTAATAATGAACATTTGAGACCTGCTATCATTTGCTATTACAAATAAGTTCTTTCTGTATATACATCTGTGTGTATTCCTTATAGCATATATGTAGATTATGAAATATTAGTATCAAAGGATGAATAGTCATGTTAGCCTGAAATTTATTCCCATATTCCATTAGCCAAGTATTAGATCATTTAGCATTTTCAGGGTCACTAATTTTCCAGTCTAGAATACAAAGCATATTTTAATGTTGGGATTATTCCAATATGTTACACAGTGAGTGATGTTATGCTTTTTCATTTGGTAGTCCACTTTGGAATTTTTTTTATTTTAAAAGGCAAAAAAGCACAGAAAAGTCAAAAAGCATGCAAGCAAACAAAGAAAAAACAGTGAAAGCCAAACCACAACACTGACAAACAAACAAACAAAACACAATAGTGATACAGGATTTCAGAACAAGATGATAGGAATTTAACCATGATTGTTACATTGGATAGTGTTATCTTCAAAATAGTTGCTCATCTGTTTTTATCCATTTCTCAACTGATGGGCATTTGGGTTGCTTCCATCTGGCTTTACAAATTGTGCAGCTATAAATGTGGGTGCACATATATTTGAAAATCTATAGTCTCATAGGATGGAAAATACAAAAGAAATGGACAGATTCCTGGACACATGGATTACCAAAACTGGATCAAGAAGACTCAAAAATTCTGCATAGCCCAATATCAGTTAATGAAGTTGAAATGCAAATTAAAAACTTACCAATAAAGAAAAGCCCAGGTCCTGATGGATTCATTGCTGAATTCTACAAGAAATTTAGAGAAGATTTAACACCAATACCCCTCAAACTCTTTAACAAAATTGAAAGGGAAGAAATTCTGCCTGACTCATTTCTGGGACAAGTACTACCCTGGTACCAAAACCAGAGGAAGACCCAACCAAAACAGGAAACTACAAGCCAATCTCCCTAATGAACATAGATGTAAATATCCTTACTAAAATACCAGCAGACAGAATGCAGCAAGTTATCACGAAGATTATACACCATGACCAAGTGGGATTCATTCCAGAAATGCAGGGATGGTTCAACATACCCAAATCAATAAACGTAATAAGCCATATTAATAGGACCAAAAACAAAAATCACACGATCATCTCAATAGACGCAGAAAAAACTTTTGATAAAATTCAACACTCACTTGTAGTAAAAACTCCAGAGAAACTTGGAATAGATGGTCTTTACCTCAATCTGATAAAAGCCATCTATGACAAACCAGCAGCCAACATCTTACTAAATGGACAAAAACTGAAGAGTTTCATTCTAAAATGAGGAACAAGACAAGGATTTCCACTATCCCCATTCCTATTCAGTGTAGTTCTGGAAACATTAGCCAGAGCAATTAGACAAGAGGGAAAACTAAAAGGAATAGAATATGAGAGGAAGAAGTTAAATTATCATTACTTGCAGATGACAAGATATTCTACATAAAAGACTACAAATACTCCACCAACAGACTTCTAGATTTAATAAACAGTGTAGCTGGGTACAGAATCAATGCTTAAAAGTCAAGAGCATTCCAAACTCACTGAGAAAGAAATCAGGGAAATAGCACACTTCACAATAACATCCAAAAAACTATGGCAACTTTTTACGTGAAATATTCGTATCTCCAACCCCTTTTTCTACAGAAATATTGGTATTTTTAACCATATTATCCTATTTATTTTTTTGGATGACATTTGTGTATTTGTTCTAACAAGTCTTTGTCAGTGATGGAAGTCATAAATAACATCAGAATTTTATTGCTACATTAAAGTCACTATCATCAAGCTAGGTGTGAATACTCATACCTACACAGTAATTCCAACAATTTGGAGGCCAAGGCAAAAGGATCATGAGTTCAGGGCTAGTCTGAGCAATATAGTGAGTTCAAGGCCAACCTGGAAAGCATAGTGAGGCGCTTTCTCAAAAAACCAAAAAATAAACAAATGAGAAAAACAAAGCAAACATTTTAAAAGTCACAATTATTAATGCTATTGAGAAGAAAAGACAGGCAAACATTAATGAGTACTTATTTTCCAGAGAAGGTGCTAAAGTTTAAAAATGAAAAACAAATGCAAATATAAATTAAAGTTTACAGGAAAATTATATATATATATATATATATATATATATATATATATATATATATTCATTCTGCTCTGTAGAACAGAAATTACCGGGAGAGAGACTTAATTACTACAGTTTGTATTTTATAGGTTTCTTGAGGAAGGGTGAAATGTACAGCATTTTTCTTTCTCTTTCCATTGAAGGATATAACTATGGAGAAGGAAAATGGAATCATATGGGAGCAATAATGTCATTTTAAGAACAAAGAAAAATTGCAATATACACAGTGTCTACACGTCTGTCAAATGACCTGTGTAAAGACTCAGGAAAAGAGAACAACCAAGTAAAAAGTATTCATGTTCAAGCAAGTATCATAAATGCATCTGAAGCTACTGACCTCACTAATTCAGATAGACTTTTTAGAAGTTAGATGCAAATTTCAAGGAAAAACTGGGAAGAAAAGGTCTCATTAGATTTGGAAGGAGCTTATTCTCATTTCTTTGAATGCAATATTTAGGAAAAAAAAGCTGTTTTATCAAAATTACAGGAGAGGAATAAAACATAAACAAATTTTTCTGGGTTAACCTAGAAAATATTATAGATTACAGAAATATGCAATGTGGGATTAAAAACGGATGCACTTTCCTGAATGTAATATGTTTTTTAATGGGATGTTTATTCCATTGTGTGATGGATGGAATGTCAGACCTTTTCAACTGCTTCACATTGTATTTCCCAATGAACACTGGATACAGATAAACAAAGGATATAGATTACAAAGTCATAGGACTTATTTTTTATCTGGAAGAGAACAGAGTCTTCTTTCCAAGCTCGTAAATGTTCATCAAAACACAAATAAATAAGCTCAATGAGTTACATTATGTGGCCCTATAACCATGCCACTTACTGAAACAGAAAAGACAAAATTGAGTACTTTCAGTTCCAGTATCTTCTGATTTTTTTCCTCTTTAGAGTTGTTTCTCGTAAACAATGCCAATTTTAATCAGGAAATATACTCGAGGGTTAGCCTTTGCCACAGATCTAATGTATGCAAAATAATATTATATTTAGCATAAACTATCAAGAGTTTTCACTTAAGTCCAAACAAGTAATATAAAGTCCTATATATTTTATGCGAAGCCCAGTGAAATAATCTTTTATAACTATTTCATGCTGGACCTAGAATTAAAAATGTTAGCCTGGCCAACTCTAATTTTTTACCTCAAGTACAACCTCATCATAATTCTGTCAAACGTTGCCTTTTAATCTTGAGTTTCAAGGACAGCAGAGGAAAAGGCATGCACAAAATTAGTCACCATGACAATGATTAGACATCTCTGACCAAAGAAACTCTCACTTGGGTAATCTAATGCAAGATGTCATAGAGTGAGTCTACAGAAAATTTCTTGTTCATCTGTTTTCATTAGTGGTTCTTGACACATCAAAATAATCTTGAAAAATGCTACCATTAACTTAAAAGACAAAGTACTAAACAGAAGCTTTTCACTAGTGAAGACTTCAAAAGCCTTATTTTATGACCTGACAATACTGCAGTATATGAAGGTGACTTATGCATTGCAAGTTGCTTTCACATCATTGGAGACATTCTTGTATCCAGAGTTACACACCACATTGCCCCTTTCATGATGAATGGTGAAGATCTGACCACAACTCGGAAGCCTTGCAGAACTCAGTGATTCCCTGCAGCACGATAGCCACAGCTTCCACGTATCAGAAATGAGGTCCCAACCTTGTTGCTAACAAACACTCACCAAATAGTTGTTTCAACTGAAATTAGCTAAAATCAGAAAGTGAACTTTGTCCTCAGTGGGTCGTGAACCTGCTGTTTCTCTTGGAATCCCTGGCTTGCATGGTGAGCAGGCCCAATCAGTCATGGCTGAACAGTTCCACTGGATCTGAGTCGTGGCCGGCTTTCTGGAATGATTTCACATCCCGCATACAAGAATGTGAAAGCTTAATGCATTGAATACAGCACAGGGGTGGGATCGCATCAACCTGGTTACAAGTAGAGGTTCCTTATGTCATCAGGAAGCTCGCTTTAGGTCTTAAAACTTTCTTTCTTTATTTATCTTTTAAATAGAATTAGTTCTATCTTCCTCTGTGCTCCCCTTTCTGTCCCTTGGTTGACTCTCTTCCACCCATCGGTGCCCAGCCCCCACATCAACGTACGGACTAGGCTTTCGCACCCTTCCTATGCAGCGTAGCACAAGACCCCTCAGAACGGCCTCTGTTCTCTTGGTTGAAATGTCATCACCAGCATTTCTCGTCATCGACATCTTAGCACATATCTCTCTGAGTAGAGCACAGGTTGCGTTAAGGAATGAACTTATACCTGCAGTTGCAATTGCTTCAGCTTCATCATTTAAAGCAATCCATGGTGAACAGCAGACATAATCAAGGTACTGTAAAGTGAATCAAGTAAAATGATATGAAACAGAGAATGTAATTTTCATCTTTAAAGAATGCTGATAGGAATAAATGGAATAATTATTCAAAAATATCAATCACCTATTTACCTATGTAAGAATACGACAGGTACTAGAAATACAGAGGTGAATCAGGTGGATTTATCCCCAGCTTTCATTGATCTTACATTACAGTAGCTGTAGTGACACTAAAATATAGTTCATTCTGTAAATTATTAATTAATTTTATTACTACTCTTGTGAAGGAGTAAACGGTGGAGTAAGAGTCAATAGCAGGAAAGTACTAATTCTCTAGGGTCATGACAACATTCACAGAGAAGCATTTGAGTTGATATGAAAAGGATAAGTGGGCTTTCAGGGGTTTGGAGCTGATTGGAGAGGCGTTCCAACATAGCCCCAGAGAGTAGCGTGGATAAATGATACACAAGCTAATGTCAGGAATACAGTGTGAGGGGAACTGTACCATGGATATTGGATGCTATCCATGGCAGTGTCTGGTGCTTAGCAGCAGTTTCCTAAATGGTAGCTTTAGGGTAATCAGTATGGATAAACAACATTTCCTGTTTCAAATTTAGAATAAAGCAATAAGGACTGAATATCTAAAGTGACCATGGCATGTGACTCAAATGACCTCTCAGTGTGTCACAATCTACTAAGAAAAATAGAAAAGCTTTCAAGTACTTCAAACAGGGAAATGTCATGTAGAAACCTGGTCATATAGTGATGGAAGATATCAGAAAACAAGGTAGGTCCTAGGAAGAACCAAGCAAAGGAACCAGGACAGAAGATAGCATTGTTGAGATCTAGGAGCAAGGGTTCTTACAGTATGGCCAAATAGTAGGTTCTGGGACATGGCAAAAGACACATGGTCTCTTCTGCAGAAGACACAGGTAGAAAGGGAAAGAGGAGGGGCATGCTTCTGGCGCCGACCTTTCATCCAGCCTTTAAAACATTCACTAGTGCCTTGCATTGGCCAAATTTTGTTGGAAGCCAGTTGGGTATGAAGTCTGGGAAATGTAGTTTCTTAGATAGAGAACAGAGAAGCAAAAAGGCAGGCTCTGTGGAACTTTATGGCAAATAACTCATGAAATAATTTTCTATGGCAGTAGAGGTGCTGATTCTACCATCTTGCTCAACTGGAACTTCTGCTACAATTCAGATGATGATATACATATCATCTCCACTGAGCATTATAAACATCTGGTGTATTACTCATCTAAAATATCTATTCCTAATAGATATTTTACTTATTTAAGTATTTGGAAAGTTCAGAGTAGCAGAAAATAATATATTCTTTTCCATAGTTCCACTATTCAGGGATAGTTATTATTAACATATTGATATGCAGACAGTCCTTGAAATTCACAAATATACAATTTTAACTACTTCAGTAAGATGTACAAATGATCTTCACATTGTAGTTGTGAATTTCTTAGGATGTAAGTTTGAATTACACTGGTACATGGGAACACAAATTTTTGCCATGGGCATGGGGCTAATCTCCCACTATGCTTATTTCAACTTAGTATTCCTTGTACTTTCAATGTCATAGGAAAGAGTAATTGTGCATCCATGAATTTGACAGGGACATTAACTTCTTTGCAGACAATACAGTGACTTAGCAAGTAATACAGTGTGGATGAAAGATATAAAGTTGTTTCATGTTGTATAAGAAGAAACAACAAAAACAAGAAGGGCACTTCTTGGGAAAACGCTTTGCGATTATACCAAGGGTTTATTTAAATGTTTCATTCTGAATTTGTAAACTAATCAATGAATAATTCTGATCAAAGTGAAAGTCTGATCCATTTTTTCCAATCTCTTTATAGTCATTTTACTTGCTAATTTTACATAATTGCCATAATACTAAGTATAATATATATCTTCTTTTGTAAATTGACATTATTATTTTTTTAAATATCTTCTCTCATTTGATCTTTAGATTACAAACACTTAAAACAAAGAGTGTCAGATCAATTTGGAGGGTGGGTGCCATGACCAAAAATGTTTGCTTCTTGAAAAGTAAAAAACAAAATCTTGCTGAAGGCTAAGCTTTCCTTTTAACTGAGAAAACATTTCAGAGTATTTACTGAAAACAATCAATAAGTCCCTAGCAGGTATAAATCAATACATATCAAGTCAAAAGTACACTATTACTTGGAAGTCAATATGTTTACCCAACTTAGGGAGAATTTACATTAAAATAAGAACTGGCATTTCCAATTCAATATCCCTCCCTTTCAACTCGAGTAAAATACATGTGCCTAACTAAATCACAGAGTACAAACTACATTTAGCCAACCTCCAAGAAAATAATATTTTATTTCATTTGCTCCAAAAAGTGGGCTCAGACTAAGTACATCAGCACTCTGCACTTTAAAGAGTTTCTTTCTTTTTCTTAACTTTGAATGACCATGGAGAAGACAATAGTTGTGAGCTGGCTTTTCAGAAACACACACCTAATTCCAGGCTACAGCTGGGTACTTTGTAATTCTGTGATCTTGAGAAAATTACTTGAACTCTTTTAAGCTCAACTCTTTTTTTCTTGTTCTTCTCAGCACTGACCTTACTAATACTCAATAAACTCCAGCTCATACTTTTCTGTTACCTAACTAGATTCAGATGTGCTTGACCTGGAGAAAGGAGGCTTCGACAGCTGAGTGACAGAAGTCTTTTACTTCACAAAGGTGGATTCTCCTTGAGACTGGGGCTTACTTCTAAGCATGATAGGTGTAACCTACAGCTAGCTAGCAGGTGTCAAACTTCGTACGAGTCCTTTTACTGCTATCTGAAAGACAGGCAAAGCAGTAAGGTCACTATGCAGCAAGGGGAAAGAAGAAATTTCCTGGGAGACCAACAGTGACTTACAATCAAAAAACACTACATGTCCGAGGAATAACAGGCAAAATCATTACCCATTCTGTATGCCACTCTTCACTCTGTTGGTTATTTCCTTTGTTGTGAAGGCTTTTAATTTGATGTGATCCAATTTGTAGATTCTTGCTGTTATTTCTTATGTTATTGGCATTCTAATCAGAAAGTTC
This sequence comes from Dasyprocta punctata, assembly GCA_004363535.1. Classification (NCBI taxonomy): domain Eukaryota; kingdom Metazoa; phylum Chordata; class Mammalia; order Rodentia; family Dasyproctidae; genus Dasyprocta; species Dasyprocta punctata. Next base: position 3,344 of record RJWM01014672.1, on the reverse strand, counting down.
TTGCCTATGCCTATGTCCTAGGAAAAGATTTATGTATTTTATCTTTTAGCAGACTGTGTTTCTGCTTTAACATTTAGGTATGTGATTTTTAAAAAACTTTTCTCTAGTACCTAGTGAGAGATATGGGCATAGATTGAATGTTTTGTATGTAGATAGCCAGTTTTCCCAACACCATTTATTAAAGGTTTTTCCCAACAGCATGTATTTTAGGCATCTTCGTCAAAGATCAGATGGCTGAATGGGTCTAACATTAGTTCTTCATCTTTTATTCTGTTCCATCGAGCCACATGTCTGTTTTTGCATTAGTACTAAACTTTTATGACTGCAGCTTAGAGAATTAATATCTCTAATAATATACAAAGAACTCCCCTGTACAGTATTCAAAAAGAATTCCTTGAAAAAAAAGCCCAATAAAAATATGGCTGTATGCAATGAGTAGACACCTCTCAGAAGCACAAACAGCCAGTAAATACATAAAAAAATTTTGAAAACTTTTGGCTATTATAGAAATGTAGATTAAAACACTGAAATTTCCTCTAACTTCAGAAAGAATAACTATCATTGAGAAATCAAAAAATAAAAAAATGATGAGGGGAAAGGAACCCTCTTACACTTTGGTGGAATGTAAACTGGTACAACCACTATGGAAATCAGGATGGAGATTCCTCACGAAACTAAACCCAGAGGTTCTGTTTCACCCAGCTATTCTCCTTCTAGGTATCTTCTCAGAAGAGTTAAAGACATCATACTACAGTGATACATGCACACCCATGACAATAGCCTCATAGTTCTTCATAGGTAAAACTTAGAAGCCAACTGTATTTTTGTTTTAGAAGAGTATTTAAAGAAAATGTGGAATTTTTACAGACTGGAGTGTGATTCATCCATTAAAAAGGGTATTTGTAGATATTTATAGATAATAGCAAACAGAGATCTAGGCCTTTTCAAAAGTGAAGGGAACAAATGAAAGGAAAAGGGATGAAAAAATTAAGATGTGTTATATACATGTATCAATTCTTCACAAGAATTAATCTTTATGTCCTGAAACATGTACTAATAAAAATTAAAAGTAAAAACTCAAAATAAAAACAAACAAACAAAAAAAAACTACATGGTCAAAGCTAGTAGGCACCGCATTCCTATGATTTTCAGTGGAATGCAAATCCTCTTTATCTTTGAGATTAGAGGGTTGTCACTATGGCTATTTGGAAAATGGAAGGGACACAAGGCACAGACTCCAGGGAAGATGACATAAGCAAGGTCCATTTCCAACAAGCATCAGTAGGAAAAAGCCTAGGACAGAGGCGTCGAGCAACAAATAGGCAATGGAACCAGGCACTGTACACGCGCTCACATTTACCTCCATAAAGTGCTAACAATTAAGAAAATAAGAGAACCAGTGAGTGAGGAAGGGCAGCCCGCCTTCTTGGAGACCAGTCCAGGAAGGATGCTATGGAAATGCAGGAGAGGGAGTCCTTGCGTAAGGAGTGGTAATAGAAAAGGACCCCAAAGTGATTCCTGGCATGTTCCTTGTCTCTGGAGAGGAAGTTAATGTTCCGGTGACTGACATCAAGAATAGAGTTAGGCTCTTGTGGCTTTATCAGGAGGGGAGAAAATAACAATTGCTGAGTTTAAGAGATTAGGGAATAGGTTTTATAAAGATGGGCAAGTGGTTTTGATAGAAAGTAAGTGAATCTAAGAGCTTCTGAAAATGAATAAGAATTATAAAACAGTAGACCCTGGATTGTTTGTTTTGTGTGCTTCATTTGAAGTTAAAAGTTCTGCACATATACTAAATATGTATATAATTGCATACATGGCACATAACACACACACACGCAAACATACACACACATTCAGCATAGATTGTATTACCTGAAAATTTAAGAAAAACACTCTCAACGAGAGTGTAAAGGACTTTTGGGTGAAGACGTGAAAGAGATAAAGGCATTAATTAAGAGGCTATTAAAATATTTTAAGCTGCTGTCTCCTAATATGTATTTGGCAAAACTGATTTTATAGAATGCAAATAAGAATTGCGTGAGGACAAAGATAGTTTCTATAGTAACCGATGCATTCGTCCGTCCAGAGCAGTATAAAGCCATACAGGTTCAGGCACTGCAGGACGTTTAACAAGCAACTTCTCACACCCACGCAGAGTGAGCGGCGCGGCGTGCAGGATTCCCGCCTCGGCTGGAGGTAATCATCCCTCCGCGGAAGCCCTTGGAGAACCTGGTCCACAGCTCACAGTTCGCAGCAGGGTGCTCTCTGCCTTGAGACCCTCACTGTACTGCAGAACTAAAGACAGCCACGTGCTGCGTTTTACCACTTGAATCCTCTGTTTCTGGGAGAGTTGGACACAGGCTGAGTCCTCCAGAAATATTTTGTGAATGAATTTGAAAGAAGAGCCAGCACTAGGAGAAGGAAGGTGAGGCTGGAGAATGGGATACACAGTTCGCTCTCGCCTTGTTATCTGCAGTACTTTATTCTTAAATCAGTGCTGTTCAGGCTTGATTATTCAACAATTATGTTTAAAGGGTAGAGTCACAGGGGAAAAAAAACTAGGCGTGTGAAAGAGGTTATCTTGTTTAATCTAGAACTGAAACTGACTTGCCTGTAAAAAAATCATTGTAGAAAATTCTTTTCAGTCATGGTAGTGTCGTTCAACACGGGTGAGCTGGAGTTAATCGGTGCAGTAGATCTTGAAAGCCAAGTCGTGTCGCAAAGCAAACCAACCTGATGTGCAGGAAAATAGTGATTTTAGGGTTAGAAAACCTTAATTGGGCTCTGCCTGCAGCACAGTTCTCCTAGAGAAATGAATGGAAGATAATTCAAAGGAGCTGAGAGAAATTCTGGAGCTAATCCTGGCCTGGATAAATTGCCAAATTACATTTATCCTCTGAGCAGGATGATAATACAAGTGATGCTAATATAACAACCTCTGCTAAAAATCTCTTGAGTTTAGATTTAAGAGAATAATTCCACAAAAGAAAATGTTGTCTGAAATTTTCTTCTTTTCAAAACATAGGCTTTGTGTACCAATCGTTTACCTTTTATGCACTATGATTACAAGAGCTACAATCTGTTGACTGCCAATTATATGCTTGCAATGTCCTAAACCCTCCTCAGGCAATCCCTGCAACAGTCTCACAAATTAGATGATGTTTGGGTCCACTGTGGTGTAAACCCAATGTCTGGTCTTTTGCAGGAAATAGACAATCACTGAAGCTGGGGAGACTGTAATCAGAGTTGGAAGGACTCTAACCTGGGTTCGGGCATGTGTACCGCTGTTGTAGAGAAGGCACAGCTATTAAGGGATTCTGAACTGCAGAAAACAACATGGG
>RJWM01014671.1:0-49855 GCA_004363535.1 Dasyprocta punctata | reverse complement strand
ACCGGGGATTGAACTCACAGCCGCGCACCTGCCAGACAGGCACTTAAGCTGCTGAGCCAAACTCCCGGCCCTGGTTTTTTGAGGCAGGGTCGCACTGTGCAGCTCAGGCCGGCCTTGCGCTCGCGCTGTAGCCCAGGCCGGCCCCGAACTCACAACGCTCCGCCTACCTCAGCCTCCCGAGTGCTGGGATTAAAGGCGTGCGCCACCACGCCCGGCTCCGGCCCTGGTTTTTTGAGGCAGGGTCGCACTATGTAGCTCAGGCTGGCCTTGTGCTTGTGTTGTAGCCCAAGCGGGCCTCGAACTCACAACGCTCCTCCTACCTCAGCCTCCCGAGTGCTGGGATTAAAGGCGTGCGCCACCACGCCCAGCTATCTTAAATCTTCTAAATCCACAGGACTACAACCAAAGTGGAGTGGCCCATACCTGGTCTTCCTCGCAACTCCAACAGCAGTCAAGGTCGCTGGGCTGCCATCCTGGTTCCATGTCACTCAAGCTAGGTGGTGCAGTCCTAACCCTGACTCCCCTGACTCTAAACATCCTGAGTGGTCATCACATCTCCTATCTCCCACCCGTCTCCGTCTCACCAAGGCCCCACAGCCACAACTTTCATGTTTTGTTATCCTATTTGGTTCCTGATCCCTTACATTCTATTAGTTATTTTTTTTGCTGTAGGATTCTGGGTACTCTCCTAAAGACTCCCACATTATGCATAAAATAGCTTTTATACTTAGTTCTCTCCACCTCAGCTGTTTAGTTAAACATGAGATCCCTCTGGGTCTGGGATCTTGCTTCACTTATAGTGACACAGCCACAGCCCTTCCCACCTCTAGTCTATAATTTCCCAAACATGATTCAACTGTCAGGACTTACATTTCTTTTTTTTTTTTTTCTTTTTTTTGTCGGTACTAGGGGTTGAACTCACAACCTCGCGCCTGCCAAGCAGTCGCTTAAACCACTGAGCCAAACTCCTGGCCCTATTTTTTTTTTTGAGGCAGGGTTGCACTAGGTAGTTCAGGCCAGCCTTGCTCATGTTGTAGCCCAAACCGGGCTCGAACTCAGAATGTTCCACCTACCTCAGCTTCCCTAGTGCTGGGATTAAAGTTGTGCACCACCATGCCCGGCAGACCTTACATTTCTCATGCTTCCCATTCTCTCCAGCTCAACCCCTGGACTAAGGACAAGTCCTACCTACACCTTTACTTTTACCCTTTCAGATGGGGGAAGAATGGCCTCCTGTAACTTCACCCCTCCCAACTCCACGCTCATTTTTCAGATTCCTCCTCACCATGATCCTGATGGAATGACACATTCTGATCAAGGGCACCTTTCCTTCTACCTCTCCTTGGTTTTTTAATTATGATAATGACCTGCGTCCTCATAGCACCTTGTCTTTTTATTTCTCCAGTCTAGGGTGTGAGCATTCACCAACGATACAGTCCTTGTCCTGGCTGAAACACCTGGTACCAGCTTCTACCTAGGCACCAACCACCATCCCGTGAACCCTCCTAAACCCCAACACGACACCCCCACAGCAGGAAGGCGCATGAGAGACTCTTTGCCCTTTCGTAACAATACAATGATGAGAATGAAAAAGTTCTGCCCTAGTGTAAATTATTGTACAATTATGGCAATGGTTTAACATGGCAGAAGGCCAAAGCGGGAATGCTTACCCTGATGGCCACTTCTTCCTTCTTCCCCTTCAACCCAAATTACAACTTCCAGTCACTTCCTCGTATGTCATCAATGCCCGCCCCATGAGCCACTTCCAATCAGAGGTCATATAGCCCTCTGCCTCTCTGTATCCGGTTGAAGGAGATAGCCGAACCACCACAGGTTGTGTGCTCCTTCCCACGTCCTCTCAATAAACACGTTCTTCTTTTTTACTTTTTGCTTCTCTACTGAGCCAAAAAATCCTAACGGGGAGTAAACCTCAGTGGTAGAGCACTTGCTGGCGTGCACAAGAACCTGGGTTCCAGGCTGGGTGTGGTGGCATATGCCTGTAATCCCAGCACTCGAGAAACTGAGGCAGGAGGATTGTTGCGAGTCTGAAGCCAGGCTGGGCTACCTAGTGAGTTCAGAGACAGCCTGAAATACACAGTGAGACCTTTTCAGAAAAAGCAAAAAGCAAACAACAACAAACAACAAATACCTGATTTCCAGCCCCAGTCTTCTCTCGCTCTCCCTTACCCCCCCAAAAGCCTGGTGTGGTAGTACACACCTGTCACCTCAGCCCTTGGGAGGCTGAGGCAGGAGGATCATCATGAGTTCAAGGCCAGCCTGCGCTGCATAATGAGACCCAGTTTCAAAAAACAAAAAACAGGGCCTGGGGATTTATCTCAATGGCATAAGTGCCTGCCTGGCAAGCGTGAGGTCGTGAGTTCGATCTCCAGTACCAAACAACAACAACAAAAAAAAAACTGGGATAAGGGGAAAGGAGAAAAGGAAGAAGAGAAAAGATTATATGTATATAAGTATACATATATATGTATGTATGTATACATATGTATATACAAGATAGATGACTATACTGCTAATCTCTGTTAGTTCATCCAAAAGAACGGCTTGTGCTTTCATTGTTTAATTATTTGATCATTTCTTTCATGCCTAAATCTTGTAACCTTAACAACTATTTCTAAGATAACAATATGCAATGTTAACTAGTGTTGATTTCCTATCTTTTTGAAATTCTGTATTGTTTCTATCCTTTTTCCTGTTTTGCTTTTTAAAATAAAACAAACGACAGACCAAAAAAAAAGCACACATAATGTAAAATTTATCTTTTTTTTGGTGGTGGGAATACAGGGTCTTGCTAAGTCATTAAGTTGCCCAGGCTGGACTGGAACTTGCGATCCTCCTGCTTCAGCTTCTCAGAGTGCCAGCATACCCAGCCTAGATTCTCATTTAATTAAATGTGTAGTTCTTTTGGTTTTTGGTTGTTTTGGAGATGCTAGGGATTAACACAAGGGCCTGCTGCATAATGGGCAACCACTCTACTACTGAGCCACACCCCAACCCCATTGTTATCCTTTATTTCAAGGCAGTTGTTCCCTCTTGGTCAAGGCCATCTCCTTCGCATTGCGCTCCCCCCCGCCCCCCGTGTGTTTCATGGTCACATCCACATCATTATTTGAACATCTGATGGTATAACAAGATATTTCAGGATTATTTTGTACTCTCCTGGCTCTAATTCAGAACCAGCCATTTCTCCAAGGAGCCCTGGGTCCTGATTTTAGAGAGAAATAGCATTTAGAAACCAGTATCTAGGTTCTAAAAACTGAGAATGCACTAGCCAGCCGCCTGAGCTGTTAGTCATTCTGACCACCAGGGGGTAGCACTCTTCAGAAAACTGAAAGACCTAGAGCCCAGGCTGGACGGTGGAGTGGCTGGACTGACTGTACTGGGTTATAGGGGTCTCTAGTTCTCTTTCCAGAAAAGGGTAATCCAGGCACCACTCACCCTATGTGCATTTAGGCCCTCTCTGTTCCCCACCTCACCGATCTTTCCCTTTGGGTGTGTGTGTGTGTGTGTGTGTGTGTGTCTCTGCAATGTTGGGGATTAGAACCAGGGCTTTCACACTGAGCTAAGCCCTCTGTCAATTCTTATTTTGAGACAGGGTCTCGCAAAATCACTAAATTCCTCAAGGCTGTGGTGGGGCATGCCTGTAATCCCAGCACTCTGGAGCTGAAGCAGGAAGAGCAACACAACTTCGTTGATAGCCGGGGCTACACAGTGAGTTTGTTGTGGGAAAATTCCCAAACCAAACCAAATAAACCGAAAGGAGGACTGCACTGAGGAGATAAGAAGGCAGACTGTTGGATCTTCACGCCATGGACTGTTGCGGGATAATTCTTCAAAGGCAACAGTGCTGAATTTACAGAGAGCTTAGTTTATATAGCATTTAGAAGTGGGAGGTACAAAGCAAGTGACAAAGTTACATAATTGGTTACATACATTGTATCATATATTGATAGGCAGGCTAGTCTTAAATAGATTTCTGTATTATAATAAACAAAGAATTGTTTATCATAATATAGTAACACTTCAGGAACAAGGAGGGGGGCCCTTCCAGAGTGAGAATACTTAAATGCATTACCATAATGTAGGAACTTTCTGGGGAGTGGCCCTTGAATTAGCCCAGGGTGCCTTAAGGTATAGACAATTACTCTCAGTGCTCACTGGAGGTCTGCAGCTGGGCTCTACACATAGTCAAGGTCAATTGGATTCAGCAGAAACAGCAGAACAGAAACTTGGCCAGAGACCTCTAAGTTTGCTGTCTTATAAATGTGTTTTGACCTTATAATTTTGCCCCAACAATTTCAAGGCCAGCATGGCCTTGAACCTGCATAGCTAAGACCCTGTATTGAAAAAGCAAAAAATGTGTGGTCCTCCAAATGGTTATATAGGGAAAGAAGTTCTCAACCTGCTAGATGTCCGGTATGAGCTTGTGTCACTGAAATTGAATGAATTTTAGAAACAACAGAGGTTAAGAGCAGGATATATTTATTGAGAGAAAGAAAGCAAGCTTCTGTCCGAGAGACAGAAGGGGGTCCTGAGTGGGTTGCCAAAGACTGTCTTTTTTAGGAACTTTTGTAGAGTAAAACCACAAAGTGAGGCAGGTCCAAAATGGAAACTCACAAGGTGGGCATAAGGTAGGACAGAACTATGGTTAACCAATATGATTAATTCCTCAGGTAAAATTGATTAGATCAGGACAAAATGGGGAAGCAAGTCAAGTAGTGAGCAGACATGAATACAGAACAGTACCTTTTCCTGTAGGGAGCTGGATTAGTGGCTGCTTTTGGCTTCCTCGAGATGATCCATATCTACTTAAAATATCAATCCCTGATGTTTATCCTTAGGAGATATGTGGGTGCATTTGCTTTATCTTTTGTCTTGAGGTCTGGCCCACAGTGGAAGGTGTCTCTCTCTCCCACAGTTGCAAGATATCTGGTCTTCTGCTCTGGCTCCTCGAAGGCCTAGCCCTGTCTGACTGCCTATGGTATTTCTATCTAATTTAGCTGCCTGTAACAATGGGATTACAGCATTCTCCACCACACCAGAGTCCTTTCGTCTTTTCTCTGCAGCTCCATAGCAGGGAGGGATGAGGATGGATAGGAGGCTTCAAAGAGGCCCTAATCACCCAGCCCAGTCCTCTCTACTTCAGTACAATCAGCCATTTCAGCTGTGGGTAATGAGCATGAAACAGGCCTCCCCTGCAGGCAGCCCCAACTAGGACAGATCTCCAGCTCCCAGTCCCTCAGGGCCTCGGGCCACAGCTGCCTCCTTCCTTGGACCTAGGAACAGGAAACCCAGAGGGAAAAGTTTTCCCCAGGGTTGGAAACTCAGGTGAGCTTGGAGCTCAGCTCTTGGCTCTGACCTGGTTCCATCTGTTGGCTGCTCACCCCTCCCCAATGGTGGTCAGCCCAGATGGAATTCTGAGTAGTTGTTTCCCTCCATCTATTTATTTTCTCACAAATACACTAGACTATTAACCCCACACACACACACACACTAAAAGCCAAGGGAATTCTGGGCAATTTAAATGTATGGTTCAAGTGGGCAAATGAATATACACTTTTTTGCTCCAGGAATTAAACGCTAGTGTGTATGATGTGTGCGTGCGTGCGTGTGTGTGTGTGTGTGTGTGTGTGTGTGTGTGTGTACTGGGGATAGACTCCAAGGACTTTGCACTGAGCTCCATCCCCAGTCCTTTTTTATTTTATTTTATTTTATTTTAGGTACTGGGGATTAAATCTCACGATCTCGCGCTTGCCAGGCAGGCGCTTATGCCACTGAGCCAAACTCCCGGCCCTTTTTTTATTTTTTATTTTGAGACAGGGGCTCACTAAGTTGCTCAGTTGCCCAGCGTGGGCTTGAATTTGCAATCCTCCTGCCTCAGCCTCTGGGCTACAGCTGCAGATATTTGTATTTTAAATTTTTATTGGCTCAAAACTAAAAATTACAACTCAGGGTAGAGGCAGTAAAGCTCTGGGCCCGTGAGGTGGAGGAGGGGAAGGGTGAGAAATCCGTGCTGGCGTGAGGTTGCCAGAGCACTTTCAGGTGAACAGGAATCACTGGGGGTCTCCGAGCTACAAAGCTGACTGTGATCGTGGTCTGGGTGGGGACTGAGCGTCCCAGTGGCTAACAAGCTGCACCGGGAACCACCTTACACAGCAAGGGCCTGGCCGGCTGGGGAAGGGAGGCAACTGGGAGCCTATAAGAGGCCTGGGAGGCGATCACCCTCTGCTCTGTAGGAGTCAGCCTCACAGCTCGTAGGGCGCCATGGAGCTGAGCCCCGGGCTCTTCCTGTGCTTGCTGCTGTTGGGGGGCACGGAACTGTGCTGCTCCCAGCCCCTCTGGCTCTTGCAGGGTGGAGCCCACCCCACGGTGCCCTCCCTGCCGCCTGTACAGGTTCAGTGTCTGGAAGCTCGGTTGGTGGTTACCGTCAGCAGAGACCTCTTTGGCACCGGGAAGCTTGTCCAGCCTAGTGACCTCACCCTGGGCCCTGAGCGTTGCGGGCCCCTGGTCTCTGCAAGCTCGGATGACACCGTGGTCAAGTTCGAGGTCGGGGTGCATGAATGTGGTAGTAGTGTGCAGGTAGGCTAGGCCCCTGGCATGGGCGGGCATGGAAGTGGCTGGAGATGGGGAGTGAGTGGCACTGCCCAGTGGGGGTGAGGGGAACAGCAATGCTGGGGGTTGGGGTATAGGCCAGAGGGAAACAGGGAAGCTCCTGTCTTCAGTTGCCAAAATCAGGTGGAGGAGTCCAGAGGTGGTAGGACCTTATGGGTTGGGCTAGGCACCCCAACTCTTGACTCATGGCCAGTGGACAGAATGCTACAGTCATGAGCAGAACATGGCAAGAGGATGAGGGGCCCACAGTCAAGCAGTCCAGGCGCTGGCTAGAGGAATTACAAACTTGTTGGGAAGAGAAAAAACTTTGCTTCAGGAAGCCCAGAAATAAATGCTACAGGGGGGGAAAACCCAAGCAGAGTATGGTGGCACACACCTGGGATTCTAGAGGCTGAGGCAGGAGAATCACAAATTTGAACTCAGCTTGGGCAATTTAGTCAGACCCTATTTCAAAGAGGATGTAGCTCAGAGCCCCTCCCCTTTAATCCCCAGAGTTTTAAAAAACCCAGAATCCTGGCCTCCCTTTTGTGTAATGACTTTAAACATTGAACTACACATGATGTAACCTCTGTTGAAGACCTTACAACTTCAGTTGGGTGTTCTGGGGCAGGTCTGGGTGGGCAGCAAGGGCAGGAAGAGCCCTGTGTAACCCAGGTTTGAGCCCTCCCTAGGTCAGGGGGGGAACCGATACTTGGACCCCTTAGAGAAGCATGCTGGCGAGGTGGGGCAGAGTACAGCACGCAGCTCCTGCTCTCCGCAGCCTGGAGACCACGTTCTTGCTGCCCCATTGAGGGCCTGGAATGGGGGGCTTTTAAAAATCCTTGAGGTCCAGGCTGCACCCTGTACCAAATCAGTGCCAGTGTGGGAGGCAGCCAGTGGCATTAGCATCGCGTCCCAGGAGACTACACCCTGGTGGCTCCTTTCTCAGGTGTGGTACTTCACTCTCCTGCCCCCAAGAATGACTTGGCACCGCTGGCATTGCAGGTGGGTGGCTTGTAAGTCCTCCAGGGCCCTGTGCAGGGTTTAATGACTTTCCCCCCTGCAATACTGGGATTTATTTATTTATTTATATTTTTTGTGGCACCAGGGATTGAACTCAGTCTCATGCCTACCAGGCAGGTGCTTAAGCCACTGAGCCAAACTTCTGGCTCTAGTTTTTCAAGGCAGGGTTGTACTATGTAATTCAGGCTGACCTTGCGTTCACATTGTAGCCCAAATGGGGCTTGAACTCGCAACGCTCCACCTATCTCAGCCTCCCAAGTGCTGGGATTAAAGGCGTGCACCACCACGCCTGGCTCTGGGAATTATTTAGTGCTGAGCTACATCCCCAGTCCTCTATTTTTTGAGACAGGTTCTTGATAAGTTGCCAAGGTTAGGTTTGAAATTGCAGTTCTCCTGCCTCAGCTTCCCAGTGTGCTAGGCTTACAGGTGTGCTCCACCATGCCTGGTTTCCCTGAAATACTGAAAGGGCTCCATAAAACATGCTGCTGGGTGTGTCTGGGGCACTTTGCTAGAGAGGGTCTAGGGCAGACCTGCACTATGTGGGCGCAGGTGGCCCCCTTTTAGGCAGCCCTACCATACAAACAGCCCTAGCAACACGTGCCCATCCTCATCCCACCTCAGGTGGCCACCGCTTCAGCTGCTCTTCCTGTAAGGTGGGCTGAGGGTTCGCTGACGCTGATGCATGTGACAGATATTGACTGGGCAGGATGTTCTCAGCAATCTGTCGGCCTGAGGGTCAGGTCTTGTAAGAAACTGCAGTTGCTGTGGTTGAACATGCCTGTAATGCTAGTGTTCTGGGAGGCGCTGATGCAAGAGGGTTGAAAGTTCAAGCCCAGCCTGGTGACTTAGTGAGACCCTGTCTGAAAACAGAAAAAGGGTGGGGGGTGTAGCTCAGTGCGAGGGCCCTGAGTTCAATCCCTGGTACAGCAGAAAAGTATCTGAGTTGATGCCAAGTAAAGTTGAGGGCACGTCCCGGCATCACTAGGCACCTCCTGGATTCCGAGCTGTCACTGGTTCAGCCCCTCCTCCCCCTCAGGGTACCATCAGGTGAAGGCAGTGATGTGCAGAGGCAGCACCTGGCCTGCTCCCCGTTACCGGTCAGCAGCAGGCAGGCCCAAGTACAGAGACTGGCATGGGCCCGGTGTGCCTGGGGCACTGGTGCCAGTAGAGTTAACCCTGCACCTCTGCTGCAGGTGACAAATGATGCCCTGGTATACAGCACCTTCTTGCTCCATACGCCCCAGCCTGTGGGAAACCTGTCCATCGTGAGAACCAACCGTGCGGAAGTTCCCATCGAGTGTCGCTATCCCAGGTCAGTGGAAGGCGGGTCCTCTGGGTCTGGTGGGATCTTCCTACCTCAGCCTTCCAAGTACTGGGATTGCTGGCATGCACCATTGCGCCCAGCTGAGATGTCAGTTTAGAAGCTAAGCTCTGGTGTCAAGTGTCACCATCTCCAGCTGTGGCCCATGTGGTCTGGCTTCTGGTTAGGATAGCGGGCTGCTCCCAGGCAGGGCACCTCTGGAGGTTTGCGGGCCAGGCTGCCTTGGCCTTGCTGCCTGGGGGGAGCCACTGCTAGCAACTCTGCAATGGTGGGGAGCGCCCTGGGCGGTTGTGGGCAGCTGCGGCTCCTCCTCCAGGCACGGCAATGTGAGCAGCCAGGCGATACTGCCCACCTGGGTGCCCTTCAGGACCACCGTGTCCGCGGAGGAGAAGCTGGTGTTCTCCCTGCGCCTGATGGAGGGTGAGCAGGGGCTGCGAGGGGTGGGAGGCTGGGGGGAGCTGTGGGGAGTCTCTAACCTGGTCTGTGTCCCCCAGAGAACTGGAGCACCGAGAAGACATCCCCCACCTTTCACCTGGGAGAGGCCGCCCACCTGCAGGCAGAGGTCCGCACTGGCAGCCACCTGCCACTGCAGCTCTTTGTGGATCACTGTGTGGCCACACCAACACTAGACCAGGATGGGTCCCCTCGTCACACCATCGTAGACTTCCACGGGTGAGGCCAGTCTGTCTTTGTAGGAGCCTCCATTACTAGATGGCCTGACACCCACCTTCCCTGGCCTCTAACATCCTGTGTATTTTTGTCCCTCTAAGCTGCCTCGTGGATGGGCAGTCTGACAGCTCTTCTGCATTCCAAGCCCCCAGACCCAGGCCGGACACGCTCCGGTTCACGGTGGATGTGTTCCACTTCGCTAACGACTCCAGAAACACGGTAACATTCTCCTCATGGCCTAGGATGAGACTGAACTCTGTCTGTCCCTGTGCTAGTGAGACTCTAAACTGGACGGTAACTGAAGCTGTGGGCTCTAATGACACCCCCAAGGATAAGGTATGAGCAGCACAAACTTAGGAAGAAGCTGGGTGCAGTGATGCATACCTATAATCCCAGCTACTGAGGAGACTGGGGCAGGAAGATCTGAGTTCAATATCAGCCTGGTCTATGTAGTGAGACCCAGGTTTACCACCCTCCCCCCAAAATTGACAAGATGGTCTGAAGCTATCAATAGCTGATCATCTTCTCAGATTAGTGGTCTTGTGCATCCTAGGGCAAAAGACCCTCTTTGGAACAGAGTCAAGTTGACTGTAGAGGTGGCCCAGTGGGGATGGAAGAAGGGGATGAGGCCTCACACAGCAAATCATCAGCAGGGGTACAAACTGAGCTAGAGTCTAAATCTTTTTTTTTTTTTTTTTTTTTTTTTTTGCGGCACTGGGGATTGAACTCACAACCTTGCGCTTGCCAGGGCAGGCGCTTAAGCCGCTGAGCCAAAGTCCCCAGCCCTAGTTTTTTGAGGCAGGGTCACACTATGTAGCTCAGGCCGGCCTTGCGCTCGCGTTGTAGCCCAAGCTGGCCTCGAACTCACAACGCTCCACCTACCTCAGCCTCCCGAGTACTGGGATTAAAGGCGTGCACCACCACGCCTGGCTTAGAGTCTAAATCTTAAGATTTAGAGAACAAGTCAGGTGTGGGGTGCATACCTGTAATCCCAGCACTTGGGAGGCTGAGGCAGTATGCTCTCCATGAGTTCAAGGCCAGCCTTATGATAACCTGTCCCCCACCAAACCAAAACAAAACAATCTGGGGGTATGTCTCAGTAAAGCACTGCCTAGTATGTGCTGGGCTCCAGGTTCAATCTTCATCACTGCCATAAAAGATCCAGGGGACAAGGATAATTGGTGGAAAGTAATCCAAACCCTGGACAAGTTTCCCCTCAAAGATGGGAGAATAACTTGGCCAACTTTGCCCTGGCACATGGGAGAAGGAACAACTGTATTTGGGATCTACAGGGGGGCTTCCCTGCCCCCAGCACTTTTTTAGATAGGTCACTATATCTAGTCAAGGCTGACCTCAAACTTGGAGCAATCCTCCTGCATCAGCTTTCTTGAGTGCTGGGATTACAGGAATGTGCCACCATGCATAGCACTCTAGCACATCCTTGTGCTAAGGGCAAAAGCAGGTTCCTGTTGGAAAAGGGACTCTAAAGAACCTGGGAGCATTCGTCTTATAGGACAGAGGTGGACAGGCAGCCAGCAGTACACCCCGGCTAGTGGGAAAAGTCTGAATTTAGTGTGACTTCAAGATTCTGAACAGGTTTTCCTACAGGCACATTTGGCACTAGGTGGTGGCAGAGGCTTGTGGCCCCTTGCATGGCTTCAGCCAGGAAATGGCAGCACACCCTTGCCCTTCCAGGACAAAGGAGGGAGGTGTCCCAGCCCTTCCTAGAGTTGAGGGGAGCTCTGACCTGGGATGGACCAGGACTGGGCTGAGCTTGGCCAAATGTCCCTCACCCCAGGGTGCTAAGGTGGGCATTCTGGTTAGGTGGGTGAATGACGGGCAGCAGCCAGCAGGGGCTTATGTCACTAGATAAGGGCAAATGGCAGTTCCTGGAGCCTGGGGCTTGGCCAGGGCTCAGCAGGGCACCAAACTGTGCTTGCCAGTAGGGACAGAGGCTTCAGGAGAGTGGCAGGACAGGTGGAGAGACATGTCCTGAGGAGGAGGAGGAGTTCAGCAAAGCTTGCCAGGGAAGTAGTCAGATAGCTAATCTTGTTCTCGGGGCTTCAACCCAGGTCCTTAACAGTGAGTTACAGTCCCAGTCCTCTTTGAAAATTTATTTTGGGGAAGACTCAGATGGTGGACTCTAGACTTAGATTTGCTACTTATTCACTTCTTGGGGGACAAGCTAACCTCTGCACTGTTCTCGAGATAGGGTATATCCTCACTTCCCATTTTGAAAGCTGAGTTAGGACAACTGGTTTGTTAGTGTCACTGGTGATTCACACTTGTAATCTTGGCACTCTGGGAGGCTGAGGCAGGACTATAAAGTCGAGTCCAGCTTGGGCAACTTGGTGACACCTTATTAAAAAGATTAAAAAAAAAAAAAAAAGGAGCCAGGTGTGGTTGCGCACCCCTTTAATCCCAGCACTTGGGAGGCTGAGGTAGGCGGAGCGTTGTGAGTTCAAGGCCGGCTTGGGCTACAACGCGAGCACAAGGCCGGCCTGAGCTACATAGTGCGACCCTGCCTCAAAAAACCAGGGCTGGGAGTTTGGCTCCGTGGCTCAAGTTCCTGTCTGGCAGGTGCGAGGTTGTGAGTTCAATCCCCGGTGCCACAAAAACAAAGGACTGGGAATGTAGCTCAATCCGAATGCACAGGGTTCAGTGCCTAGTACTGCAAATAAGTTACTAGCACACTCTAGAACTCAGGCTCTGCCTTTTCCTTCAGATCTACATCACGTGTCATCTGAAGGTCACTCCAGCTAGCCAAGTCCCAGACCAGCTCAACAAAGCCTGCTCCTTCAACAAGTCTTCCAATAGGTGAGCAGACCACATCGCTCCTACCTGCTGTGGAAACCTAGAAGTTCTCCCATTTGTTTGTGCCCAGTACACTATCAGTAAGCCACTTCCGGCCAGGCAGACAAACCTAAGCTGCTTGTCTCCCCTCCCAGCTGGTCACCAGTGGAAGGTGCTGCTGACATCTGTAAGTGCTGTGACGCAGGGGACTGTGGCAGTCCAGGCTATTCCAGGTGGCAGCCCCCTGTGGTGAGCCAGGAACTCGGGTCTGCTCCACGGAACCGCAGGCATGGTAGGTTGTTAGGATATTACTAGGGCACCTGCTGTCACTTCACGGTGACCCTCTTGTCCTGCTGTAAGGCATTTCCTCAAAAGATGTATTTTTGAACCTTGCACAGAAACTTTGATGCCTCCAGGCATGATAGTACAAGGCCATCATCCTAGCACTCTGGAAGTTTGAGGTAAAAGGATCACAAGTTCAAGCCCAGCCTGGGCAAATTGGCAAGACCCTGTCTCAAGGAAAAATGGCTGGGTATAGCTCAGTGTGAAGGCCCTGGCTTCAATCCTCAGTACAACTGATAAGGTAGCTGTTGGAGCTGGTGTTTTCGTGTGTGTGTGTGTTTTGGTACTGGGGATTGAACTCACAACCTTGTGCCCGCCAGGCAGGCGCTTAGGCCACTGAGCTAAATCCCTGGCCCTGTTTTGTGAGCCAGGGTCTCAGTATGCAGTTCAGGCAGGCCTTGAACTTGCTTTGTAGCCCAGGCTGGTCTCAAACTCGCAATGATCCTCCTGCCTCTGCCTCCTGAGTACTGGGATTAAGGTATGCACCACTATGCCCTGCTTTGTTTTTTGCTTTTTTAACTGAATTCAGGACCTTGCACTTGCCTGGCAGGTACTGTGCCACTGAGCTATACCCCTGGAGCCAATGTTTATTCCATTTAGGCAATGTGGAATCCATGGTTCCTCATTAGGACTCAAGTGACCTTCAGGAGTCCTTTTCCTTTCAGTGACAGAAGAAGCAGATGTTACTGTGGGACCACTGATCTTCCTGGGAGAAGCTGGGGATCACAGCGTGGAGGGCTGGACCTCTCCCATGCACACCTCCATGGCTCTGGGCCTGGGCCTGGCTGTGATGGCGTTCCTGAGCCTGGCTGTGGTCCTGGGTCTCGCTAGAAGGTGCCACACTGCTTCCCATTCCGTGTCTCTTCCCCAATAAAAGGAGAAAGCCAACTCTGGTTGCGGTTCAGTGACTTACAGATAGGCTGCTGGGATTGGTAATGGCCACTTGGGGCAACTTAGATCCTGTCTGTAGAAAGGGCTGGGAATGTAGCTCAGCGCAAAGACTGGCTCTGATCCCCAATGTTGAGGGGTGCGCGTGGTGGGGGAGAGGCAGCACAGTCTAGGTATCACTGGGGTCACGGGAGTGGTTCGTGAAGGGAAGCCTGTACAGGTGTCTCCCTGGCTTTGGTCAGCCAGGGGTGCTGGGACACTTTCCCTAGTGGCAAGTGTACAGTTAGCTTCTTCTGTCTTGGCCTCTTTGGAATCTTGTGGACAAGAGCAAGATGGGCCCGGTAGTCTGGCTTATAGGCTAGCACATAATCTGGGGGCTCTGACCCCACAGATCTGACTTGAGGGGAGAGAGTAGGGAGGTGAGAGGATGATTTGTTCCCCTTCTCTAAGGGTAACAGACAGAAAGCTACATGCCCAGCTGTTAGAGGCTTAAAGCCCAGAGATGACTGTCTCCAAAGTAGCACCATGGTCTCTGTTCCCTGCCTGGACCTGGGTGGTCATTGTGGGTTGCATTGAGCCTGTGTTTGGGGTTCTGTCGTGGGCTTGAATGGAGGGTGTCTTTGGGGGCAGCAGGCCTCGTCATTGCAAGATGTTTTTTTTTTTTTTTTTTTTTAAATATGAGACAGTCTTGCTGTGCAGTTCAGGCTGGACTTGAACTCACTTATGTAGCCTAAAGTGGCCTTGAACTCATGGTACTCCTCCTGACTCAGCCTCCCAAGTGCTGGGATTACAGGCATGGCCCCATCATCCCTAGTTTATCCCCAGCCATTCTTAAAATTTTGAGGCAAGTCCTGCTAAATCTTACAATCTTCCTGCCTCAGCCTCCCACAATACTGGAATTAGAGAGGGGTGTCTGACATGCCTGGCCAAAAATCTACAAGTCCCCAGGTGTCATGGGTGTAGGTGTTAAGGTGTACTCTGTGAGCCTGGGACTCAGTGGCAGGGTGTATGCAAGGACCCGAGGAAGGACCTGTGTCGTCTTCAGGCGGGCTCTGGCCTGCTGGGTGGAGGAGTGGGAGACGGGCTGGGGGCGCAGGCTTCCTGAAGGTGGTGATCCTGGAGCAAATCCTGAAGGTCCACAGGGACTAGAGTGTGGAGGGGAGCCAAAGGAGGCTTGGGGGTAGAGTGGGGGTCCCAGCCCAGAGGAGAGAGCCCCCACAGGACTGAGTGGGGCCGGTCACCGTGAGCATTCAGGGCAGCAGAGAGGACAGCCTGGAAGCTGGCCCTGGAGCCAGACTCCCAGGCCCTCTTCCTGGCTGCCTGCCACCAGTGGCTGGGCAGGTGACTTCGTGTGTGCAACAGGGACAAGAGGACTGTTTGGGGTTTGGATGGGTGGGGCCTGCCGTAAGACTCTGGCAAAGCCTCTGAGCTTGGGTCAGATGGTGGGTGTCCCATGAGCCTTGTCCTGCTCCATGGCTTGGTGTGTGTGTCTGTATGGGCCTTTCCCTTAGGGTCATGGTGAGGACTGGCTTTCAGTGTCATTTGGAATTGGACCTGCCCCATCAGAACCGCTCTGCAGGCGGATAGCTCCCGGGACACCAGAGGACCTTCCCTTCCCTGGACATGCTTGTCCTCAAGTTCCTGGGTGTCCTAACATCCTCGGTACTTGTCCTTCATTTGAATCCTGTCCCCTACACAATGACAAAGTAGACCCTGCTGTCAGTTCCAGCCAGGTTCAGGTGGGTCTCAGTGTGGCCAGCTCCCCCAGGCAGTGTCCAGCAGTGAGGTCACAGGGCCCGGGTGTCCTGCCTCCTGGCAGAGCTAAAGCCATAAAGGAAGGTGGCAGGGGCTGCGAGTTTGCTTCTGTAACTCCAACTTCCTCTCTTCCTGGAATTTGGGGCAGCATCTTACATTGGCTCTTAACCCAAAGGCTGAGACATCATGGCAATGCTTCCTATAATGTTCTGCAGAAACTTGGTTCATCAACATTTCCTGTGTGGGTTGCAAACTTTGCCTTTTTGCTTCCTAGCAGGCAAAGAGAAACAGGAAATGAGATGAAGGACAATGAAAATATTACACAAATATGTGATGAAAATGTCAAAGAGTTTAACTCATTAAGATGCTAAAAAAAAAAAAAAAGTGGGTGGAATTCATTGGCAGCACCAAACTGGCTTCAAGTAAAATCCATGAGGCAGAAATCAACTGTTGACCAGGGATGTAAGCTCAGTGACCCAGTGCATGTCTGGCAAGCATGAGGTCATGAGTTTGATCTCCAGTACAAAAAAAAAAAAAAAATTCTCTACTGAAAAGACCGTACAAAAAAATGGCTTCCCTTACCCTTCTGGGTTCTTTCCAGAATATGACTCAAATTGATATAAAACAGATTAACCAGGGAAAAACCATTTTATTTTGTGCATGTGTGCAAAAACCCCACATAGCATAGGCACTTAGAGGGGTCAGATAACTGAAGTTTAGGTAATACTGGTGCTACAGAAAGGAATAGAGGGCTGGGGATTTAGCTCAGTAGTGTAAGTACCTGCCTGGCAAGTGTGAGGTCATGAGTTTGATCCTGGTACTAAAAAGAAAGGAACAGAAGTTGAGTGTGGTGGTATACACCTTAATCCCAGCACTTGAAAGGTTGAGGCAGGAGGACCATTATGAGTTTGAGACCAGTCTGGGCTACAAAGTGAATTCAAGGCCAGCCTGAACTGCCTAGTGAGACCCTGTCTCACAAAATAGGGCCGGGGATTTAGTTCAGTGGCCTAAGCACCTGGCCGGCAGGTGCGAGGTTGAGTTTGATTCCTGGTGCAAAAAAAAAAAAAAAAAAAAAATAGAGGCCAGGTATGGTGGTGCATACCTATTACTCCAGTTCCTCAGAGGGTTGAGGACCCCATGCTTGAGGTCAACCTGGGCAATTTAGTGAGACCCTGTCTCAAAATTTAAAAAAAACCAGGTGTGTTGGCACACACTTGTAAAACTAGCACTTGGGAGGCTGAGACAGGAGGATTGCTGTGAGTTCAAGGCCAGTTTGGGCTACATAGTTCAAAGCCAGCCTGAATTACACAGTGAGACCCTGTTTCAACAAAGCAAAACAAAAAGGCTGGAGGGGGGGATGTAGCTCAATGGTAGAGTCACCCTGGGGTCAGTCCCTAGTACCACAAAAAGGGGGGAGGCAGTTAGTGTTTCTGGGGACAGTGGTGACAAGCATAGGGGGATGAGATGTCCATCGTCCTGTCATGCTGTGAAGTCTCAGGAATAAAGATGTTCAGCAACAGTCCTCCTGATCTACACTTTAAAATATAGATTTCCTTTGTAGATGTATATTTCTTTTCCAAAGCTATAGTAGTTCAGAGGAGTGATGGTATATGCCTATAAACCTAGCACTAGGGAGGCTGCATCAGGAATAATATACTGTAGTTAACAGAACTGGGGCTAAGGAACCATTCCTCTCCACTCACCTGAAACTGGTCAATGCCCCAGGGCCAACCCCCTGACTTTTGTCCTAAGACCTACTTCCCAGAGTCAGAGATAAGAAAAACAAGGACTTCTGGAAAATTACAAAGTCTCAAACCAGGACACATGCATGCTGGATTTTCTAGCATGACCTGTAGCAGTGGTGGCGAACCTATGGCATACATGCCACAGTTGGCTGTATTGTTGAAAGCTCTAAAAGGTTTGCTGTCAATGAGCTATGGTAGCTGTTCTTCACTTGGAGCTGATCAAGAGTTCCTGCAGAAGGACTGTACCTCAGTAGAGGCAGCTGACTCAGCACCCTGTCAGTCATCTTGTCAATCATGCTCTGGATGGCCCAGTGGGAGGGGCCCTGGGCCCAGTGCAACATTTCAAATTCTTTTTTTTTCCCTCCACATCCAGATCTTTGTTAGTCGTGCACAACAACCTAGAAACCCCTCTAGGGCCCCATCACCCACAGCAACATTTTAGCAAGCCAGCCAGGAGGGAAGCCCCTTCTGGGGGAGACACTTGCAGGGATGAGACTTTATCCTCCTTCTCTTTCCCATTTTCATGTCTGTGGTCGCTCAAGGTGGGTACAGGCCAGTTTAATATTTGGGTGTATGCCACAAGAAAAAATACCTGCGAAAGGAAAACCTGGTCGTGGAGTGGAGAATTTTAGTCTTTGTTGGGAGCAAGAAAACTCCCACGCATCAGTCTGGTTTATGTTTGTGCAACCTCTCCTTTGCTGTGAAGCCCTACAGCTTGGGGAATTCCTTTTCAGTAGCTAGAGTCCGCGAAGGCCCTAGAAAAATGAGTGCCTGGGATTGAACTCATGACCTCATGCTTACCAGACAAGCGCTTGAACCGCTGAGCTAAATCCCCAGCCCCAAGATATATATATATATATATATATATATATATATATATATATATATGTTTTTTTTTTTGTTTTTTTTTGTACCGGGAATCAAACTCACAACCTCACGCTTGTCAGGCAGGTGCTTACGCCGCTGAGCTAAATCCCCAGCCCTATTTCGTGAGACAGGGTCTCACTATGCAGTTGAGGCTGACCTTCAACTCACTTTGTAGCCCAGGCCAGCCTCAAACTCACAACAATCCTCCTGCCTCAGCCTCCCGAGTGCTGGAATTAAAGGCGTGCTTCACCATGCCCGGCCCCAAGAATTTTCTTACACAACCAGGAGGGCAAAGCGCGATCCTGAGCCACACCAGGAGGACCGTCTCTGGTCACACTCGAGAAAGCAATCTCCAAAACATACACGTTTGGGGGTCTTAAATACTTCAGCCCGAGGGAGGTCCTCTTGTCTGCTCCTTTGATTGCTCTCCAAACCGCAAGGCATAAACTCAGTTCACCTGATGCCGAGGTTCCCCATTTTGGGTGCTGGGAACCGGAACTAAGTGGTGCAGATTCAAGCGGCCAATCAAGTGAGAGCAGGCCCTGTCCGCGGGACCTGGGGAAGTCTGGACTCTAATGAGAAGGAAGCCACAAGTTTATTTTTCTTCCAGTTTTTTTTTTTTTTTTTTTTTTTGGGGGGACGGGGGGTTTTTTTTTTTTTTTTTTTTTTTTTTTTTTTTTTTTTTTTTTTTTTTTTGGGGGGCGGGGGGGTTTTTTTTTTTTTTTTTTTTTTTTTTTTTTTTTTTTGTGGCACTGTCAGACAGGTGCTTAAGTCACTGAGCCAAACTCCCAGGCCTAGTTTTTTGAGTTAGGATCACACTATGTAGCTCAGGCCGGCCTTGCACTCGCGTTGTAGCCCAAGCAGGCATCGAACTCGCAATGCTCCTCCTACCTCAGCCTCCCGAGTGCTGGGATTAAAGGGGTGCGCCACCACGCCCAGCTTTTTCTTCCACTTCTCTAAGAAAGCCCCGATTCCCTTCTTGTCCATTTTCTCCCACGAAGGCTTTCTTTTGTCAGAAAACTCGAATCCTCGCTTCTCTTCTGATATTAGCTACCCAGGAGACACAGGAACTGGAGAGTAGGGCAGTAGTCCTGGAAGATCATGAGTTCAAGGCCAGTCTGGACCACATAGCAAGATCCTGTCTCAAAGAAAAAAAAAGTGTTTATTTTATTTTTTATTGCGGCACCGGGGACTGAACTCACAACCTCGCGCCTGCCAGAGCAGGCGCTTAAGGCACTGAGCCAAACTCCCAGCCCTAGTTTTTTGAGGCAGGGTTGCACTATGTAGCTCAGGCCGGCCTTGTGCTCGCGTTGTAGCCCAAGCTCGCCTCGAACTCACAAGGCTCCGCCTACCTCAGCCTCCCGAGTGCTGGGATTAAAGGCGTGCACCACCACACCCGGCTAAAAGTGTTTATTTTAGAGAGGCATAGTTTTGTTGGGGCACAATTATAATGTAAGAATATATTTATAGAATAGCAAACTTGTAGGTATTTCATGAGAGCAATTAGAGGTCTCTGACCAAGTTTCTGCTCCTGAATTCAGTTGGCCTTGACAGTGTCTAAAGCCCAGCTGCACACCTCTGATAAGCACTAAGCCAGAGTACTTGTCTATATTTCAAGGCATCCTGGGCAGTTCAAGGACACCTTTAACTATGCTCACCCTGTAAGGGCCCCCTCCCCTTGTTCTTGGAGTTTCTGTATTATGAGAAACAATTCCTTTGTTTCAACAAATCTGTTTGAGACTAGCCTGCCTGTCAACATATAACTCAATGACTGTAATAAATTATGCAATGTTTTGTCCCTGGCTTTGTATCTTCCACTTCTAAATTCTCTATAAACTAAGCTCTCTGTAAACCCAAGGCTGTTGCTTTTGAGGAATTATCCTGCAACAGTCCACCAGCATGAAGATTCGTCTGCTGGTGTAAAGATTAAACACTGCCTTCATATCTCCTCAGTGCTAAGAGTCTTCCTTTTGGTTTGGTTTGGCTTGGGAATTTTCCTGCAACAGTTTGACTTTCAACAGTCCTATTTTGGAGTAGTGTATCCTGTGCCCTAAACACAGTAATTTGCATTATTAATAGTTTTCTGCAATTTACAGAGTTGCTAAATACTTCAGTAAGAGCCAGGTGTGGTATTGCACGCTTGCAATCCCAGCACTTGGGAGGCTGAGGCAGGAGGATCACTGTGAGTTCAAGGCCAGCCTGAACTACGTAGTAAGACCCTGTCTCAAAAACAAAATAAAACAAAGACAAACAAACAAACAAAAACAAGTGCCTAACTATAGTGGGTACTGAGTCATGACATCATAAATGCTATCTTGAGCCTTGTATACCAAACCAATAATGGGTAGCTAGACAAAACCTTCTCTTTCTTTCTTTCTTTCTTTCTTTCTTTTTCTTTCTTTCTTTCTTTCTTTTTTTTTTTGTACTGGAAATCAAACTGATGACCTTGTGCTTGCCAGGCAGGTGCTGAGCTATATCCCTGGCATGTTGAGCTAGACATGATGGCACACACCCAGTAATCCCTGCACTTGGGAGGTTGAGGCAGGAGGATCATCTCAAATTTGACCAGCCTGGGCTACATAGTAAGATCCTGTCTCAAAAAAACAAAACAAAACAAAAACAAATCAAAATGTGTCAAGTGCTAAATTTGAGGCCTTTCAAAGGACTCAAGCACCACATTATGACTATAGAGCACATTTAGTGGCACTGAAGATGGAACTCAGGGCCTTCACAATGAGTTAAATCCCCAGCCATTTTTTTAAATTTTAAGACTGCTAACTTGCCCAGTATGGGCTCCGTGTGTGGTCCTCCTGCCTCAGCCTCCCAGTGAGGGTGCTGGGATTGTGGCTGTGTGACACCATTTTAAGCCATGACACATTTAGTTTATAAAGAGTGAATTGGATTTTATGAGCAATTCATCAATCAGGTAGTAGCTCATCTCCTCTGTTGGGTATGGTAAGACGGTTTTTTTTTTTTTTGCTGCACCGGGGATCAAACTCACAGCCTCATGCCTGCCAGGGCAGGCGTGTAAGCCACTGAGCCAAACTCCCGGCCCTGGTTTTTTGCGGCAGGGTCGCACTATGTAGCTCAGGCCAGCCTTGCACTCCCGTTGTAGCCCAAGCGGGCCTCGAACTCACAACGCTCCACCTACCTCAGCCTCCCGAATGCTGGGATTAAAGGCGTGCGCCACCACGCCCGGCAAGACGGTTGTTTTTTAGAAGGCAGTTTGAGGGCCAGGGGTTTAGCTTAGCACAGGCTCCTGCCTGGCAAGTGCAAGGTTGTGAGGTCGATTCTTGGTACCAAAAAAAAAAAAAAAAAAAAAGAAGACAGTTTGAGCAGGAAGCAAGAAATAGAATAATACAAAAAGATTAGTTAAACTGGGTGTGGTGGCACACACCTGCAAGCCCATGGTCAGGAGGCTGAGACAGAAGGGTAGCATCAAGTTTGAGGCCAGCCTGGACTACATAGTGAGTTCAAGGCCAGCCTTAACTATATAATGAGACCCTTTCTCAAAAAATAAAACAGCAACACAATGCCCTGTTTAAATTTTATTTAAGAGCTAGACATGGTGGTATAAGCCTGTCATTCCAGCACTCTAGGAGGCAGAGGCAGGATGATCACAAAATTGAAATCATCTTGGGTAACTTAGTGAGACCCAGCCGGGCATGGTGGCGCACACCTTTAATCTCAGTACTCGAGAGGCTGAGGTAGGAGGAGTGTTGTGAGTTCGAGGCCGGCTTGGGCTACAATGTGAGCGCAAGGCTCGACTGAGCTAAATAGTGCGACCCTGCCTCAAAAAACTAGGGCTGGGAGTTTGGCTCAGTGACT
This sequence comes from Dasyprocta punctata, assembly GCA_004363535.1. Taxonomy (NCBI): domain Eukaryota; kingdom Metazoa; phylum Chordata; class Mammalia; order Rodentia; family Dasyproctidae; genus Dasyprocta; species Dasyprocta punctata. The sequence continues at coordinate 28,015 of RJWM01014671.1, read as the reverse complement.
TAAGCTCCTGTCTGACAGGTGCGAGGTTGTGAGTTTGATCCCCGATGCCGCAAAAAAAAAAACTTAGTGAGACCCTGTCTATAGGTACATAGATAGATAGGGTTGAGGGATATGGCTCACTGTAAAGGACCTGGGTTCAATCCCCAGCACCAGGAAAAAAATTTTTTTTTTTACTTTTCTAAGGGCCCTCTTTACACTAGGAAGGGCCTGGGTTGATCACACAACACAATTGATTCCTACACTTGCAACACTCATATTTTGTGAGCCAGGGTGCCAGAGTATTAACTTACAGGGAGAACAATAGCCAGCAGTGGAGCCGGCCATGGTGGCGCACACCTTTAATCCCAGCACTCGGGAGGCTGAGGTAGGTGGAGCGTTGTGAGTTCGAGGCCGGCTTGGGCTACAACGCGATCGCAAGACGGGCCTGAGCTACATAGTGCGACCCTGTCTCAAAAATCTAGGGCTGGGAGTTTGGCTCAGTGGCTTAAGCGCCTGTCTGGCAGCTGCAAGGTTGTGAGTTTGATCCCTGGTGCCACAAAAAAATAAATAAATAAAAAAATAATAGCCAGCAGCAGGGGGCACAGGAAGGGTGGTTGGTTACTGTTCAGATTGGCAGCCTGTGGTGCTGTTGGTTACTCCAGACTTGCAGGGAAGGAACCAGCCAGGAGGACCAGCCCTTTCCCAGTGTGATCCACAGAGATACAACTTAAACAAGCTAATGCTTTGGGGGATGACTGGCTCACTCCTCAGGGCTGTAAAGCCATCACACTTTTGAGGCTGGCATAGGTCACACCTGGGTCCCGTTGCCGGAAGATGCCAGGTGCTGGTCATTCATCAGAAATAACGAGCAAAGCAGCTGGGCCTCCCCAATCAGCCAATCTCTCCAGAGTGTCACAAGGAGACCAGTTAGCTGAGGCTCCAAAGCCACAAAATTCTGCCTTTCCAAGCAAAACATCAGAAAACACTCCAGCCACTTAGCAGCAAGGCTGGGCCCCAGAATTTGCCTTTTTTTTTTTTTTTTTCCAGGTTTGTGCTGATCTTTCCTTTGTTCCTTGGGTGAATTAGGGGCTGGTGATTTCAGCCCAGGAACCTTCACAGGCAGCAAGATCTGCCATCTGGAGTGGAGGTTAAGTCCGTTTTTTTGTTGTTTGGCACTGAGAATTTAACCGAGGGCCTTTCCACTGAGCTATAACCCCAGTTCTTTTTTTTTTTTTTTTTTTTTTTTTTGAGACAGGTTCCCACTAGCCTTGACTCAGGCTGGCTTTCAACTCTTGGTGATCCTCCTGCCTCAGCCTCCAGAGTGCTGGAATTACAGGCATGTTCCACCATGCCTGGTGAGACAGGGTCTTGCTAAGTCACTAAATTGCTCAGGTTGGGCTCGAACTTGTGAACCTCTAGCCTCAGACTCTCAAACTGCTGCAACTCCAGGTTTGTGTCATCATACCTAAGTCTTTTTTTTCCCCCAGTGCAAGTGATCAAACAAACCTGGGCCCTGCACATGCTAGGTAAATGCTCCACCACTGAACTATACCCCCTTTAAAAAAAAATTATTCCTCGCCTTTAATCCCAGCACTCGGGAGGCTGAGGTAGGAGGAACGTTGTGAGTTCGAGGCCAGCCTGGGCTACAAAGTGAGTTCAAGGCCCGCCTGAGCTACATAGTGCGACCCTGCCTCAAAAAACCAGGGCCGGGAGTTTGGCTCAGTGGCTTACGCACCTGCCCTGGCAGGTGTGAGTTTGATCCCCGGTGCAAAAAAAAAAAGTTGTTCCTGTTTTTCAGTATCTCTTTTTTTTCTGTGTTTCTTCTTTTTTTTCTGACTGCTAGGAATTGAACCTAGGGCCTTGCATATGCTAAGCATGCCTGCTACCACTGAGCTACACTCAGCCTGAAGTGTCTTTTCTCTCTTTCATTTTTTTTCCTTTTTTTTCTACTTCTCCTTCTCCTTCTTCTTCTTCTTCCTCTTCCTCTTCTTTTTTCTGAGATAGGGTTTCACTAGTAGTTCAGGCTAAACTTCACCTCCTGAAAATCCTCCTACCTCAGCCTCCCAAGTGCTAGGATTACAGGATAGTGGGTGCCACCACATGTGGCTTGTTTTGTTTTGTTTTTGAGACAAGGTCTCACTATGTAGTCCAGGTTGTGTAGGGATTGCAATGCAGACATTTACCACTATTCTGATTTAACTTTTTCTTTTTTGTGAACCCAGGGCCTTTGCACTGAGTTACATCCCCATCCCTGTTCATTGTTTAAAACGAGGTCCCACTAAATCACTAAATTGCATGGGCTAGCCTCACATTTGCAATCCTTGTGCCTTAGCCTCTTAGAACACTGGGATCACAGGTGTGCATCACCATCCCTGTCTAGCTTTTTTTTTTTGGAAGGCTGCAGATCCTGCTCTATAGAATCAAAGAAACTTCTCTAGTAACCAACTATAGAAATGATTCTTGAAAGTATAACTTTAGCTTTTCATTTATTTATTTTTTTGCTGCTGGGGATTGAACCCCAGTGCTCTACCCCTAAGCTACACCCTCAACTGCTTCTTTTTTTCTCTCCCCCAAACCCCTTTTTTATTTTATTTTGTTTATTTATTTATTTTTTTGCGGCGCCGGGGATTGAACATCACAACCTCGAGTCTGCCAGGCAGGTGCTTAAGCCACTGAGCCAAACTCCCAGCCCTGGTTTTTTGAGGCAGGGTCACACTATGTAGCTCAGGTCGGCCTTGCACTCGCTTTGTAGCCCAAGCCAGCCTTGAACTCACAATGCTCCTCCTACCTCAGCCTCCCGAGTGCTGGGATTAAAGGCATGTGCCACCATGCCCGGCTACTAGCTGTTTTTCAAATGTATAATTAATTGTTGTCAACCATAGTTACTCTATTGTGCCTTTATTTATTTTTTGAGACGGGGTCTCACTATGCAGTTCAGGCTGGTTTTGAACTCACTATGTAGCCCAGTTCTCCTCAAGCTTAATGGTGATCTTTCTGTCTCAGCCTCCTTAGGACTGGGTTTATAGGTATATGCTGTCATGCCCCACCTATACTTTATTTTATTTTTATTTTATTTTTATTTTGCGGCACCGGGGATTGAACTCACAACCTCGCGCCTGCCAGGGCAGGCACTTAAGGCACTGAGCCAAACTCCCGGCCCTGGTTTTTTTTGAGGCAGGGTCGCACTATGTAGCTCAGGCCAGTCTTGCGCTCGCGTTGTAGCCCAAGCTGGCCTCGAACTCACAACGCTCCTCCTACCTCAGCCTCCCGAGTGCTGGGATTAAAGGCGTGCGCCACCACGCCCGGCTCCACCTATACTTTAGAACATTAGAAATATCCTTCATATCCAGCTGCAACCCACTTAAATCAGTTTCTCTGGTCAATACCACTCTCCATGCAGGGACCAACAGTAATTATTCATTCTCAGTTTCTTGGGAGCACTGGTAGCTCCACTGCAGGTGGCCTGAACCCCAGTCTTTGAGGGACAAAAAGCAAGAGTTGTGGGGTGTGGTGCACATGCCGGTAATCTCAGCTACCCTGAAGGCTGAGGCAGGAAGATGGCTAGTTTGAGGCTACCCTGAGCAAAGCAGTGAGACCTGGTCTCAAAAGCAAAATAAAAGCCTGCCATAGTAGTGCACACCTATAATCTCAGCACTCAGGAAGCTGAGGCAGGAGGATCATTGAGTTAGAGGCCCATCGTGGCCTACATAGACCCTCTCTGAAAATAGACAGGCACGTTCACACACACACACACACACACACACACACACACACACGGACACATGCATGCATACACAGATAAATACAATAAAAAAAACTTTTTTTTGGCTTGTTGAGACAGGGTCTCATTATACAGTTCAGGCTGGCCTTGAGCTCACTTTGTAGCCCAGGCTGATCTGGAACTTGAAATGATCCTCCTGTCTCAGCCTCCCGAGTGCTAGGATTACAGGCGTATAGGTTTACAGGTGTGAGTCACCACGCCCGTTTTAAATATGATAAAATTTGAAAATAAAAAGGGCTGAGGACATAGCTCAGTGGTAGAGTATCCCTGGGTTGAGTCGTCACCACCACCACCACACACAGACACACACACACACACACAACCCAAGACAAGGCAGATTTGGCAGTGACAAGCATAAAGCCAGGTTTGGTGGTACACACCTGTAGTCCCAGCTACTCCAGAAGCTGAGGTGGGAGGACTGAAAATTCAAGGCCAGCCTCAGCAATTTATGGAGGCTGTCTCAAAAGTTTAAAAGGACTGGGGTAGGGTGTAGCTCAGTTCCAGGCCCTGGGTTCAATCTCCAGTTGGGGCGTGGGGGTGGGACACATACATTCAAATAGGTTGTATTGTACTCTACCCTTTGTTCTGGAAATTCTTTTTTTTAACTTAACAATAGATTTTGGCCACCAGTCCTAATGGAACCTTAGGGTGGGACGTCTTCCTCATTCTTTGTGAGCACTCCCTGGAGTTTCAGGGTTATTTAACCAGCACCCTCCTGCTGGGCAGGTCAGTCCTCTCCAGCCCTTATTCTGTGTGTATTTAGGTTCAGTTTGCAATGGGCTGATCCCCTTTCCCTCCCTGCCAGGTTCCCAGGGGCGTCAGGCTGTAGCTTTAGAACACAGCCCAATCAGCGATCTACCATCCGAAAAAATAAAAGCACATGTGCCCTATTCGCCCTCACTCTGCCCTATTTTGCTTCTTTTCACACCAGAACTCTATTTCACCCAAATAAAAATAGTCTGTCTTTCTAGATTCTAAAAATGGAACCCATTCACTGGGGGGCATGCTCCAGTGACACAGGAAAAGCACAAAGGAAGTAAAAATCACTTTTGATCCTGGGATGTCAGTTTGCCAGTGCCGTGTACACACACACGCACGCGCGTGCACACACACACACATGCACACAAACACAGATGCGCACAGCCAGAGGCAACTTGCATCCCATGCCCTTTTTATTTTTCATTTTTATTTTGAGATAGGGTCTTATTAAATTGCTAAATTGCCCAGGCTTCACTCCAACTTGTCATCCTCCTGTCTCGGCCTCCCAAGTACCTCCTGATGTGTCATTCTCTGGCTGATTCCTCTTGCTTTTTTTTTTTTTTCCCTGGTCCTCACCACTGAACCCAAAGACTGCACTGAGCTACATCTCAGGCTCAAAGTTGTGATCCCCCTGACTCAACTTTCTAAAGGGCTAGGATTTTTGCTGTGTGCTACTTGGTCTCCTCCCTTCTTTTCCCTTTCCTTCAAACCTAACCATTCTAAAATTTACTGCTGACTGTCACTCCCCTGCTTACATGGGCCTCTTAGCTCCAGATGCCCATATTCCCTGTATTGCACCAAAATCCACCCTGACTTTGCTCAGCTTTCTCATACACATAGCCCATCACACCCTGACCCATCACTCCCTTCATTTGCCCTCTCTCCTGACCATGCAGAATTTTTCACATCTCTCTCTTTTTGTAATGGTTTCCCTGTACTTCATCTGGAAACTCCTCTATCTGATTCAAAACCCAATTCATGCTCCTGGTTATTTCTTCCTGGCCAGCTCTGCTACATTAGGTAGACCTTTCTGTCTCTGTTTATCACAGAATTTCCTTTTTTTTTTTTTTTTTTTTTTGGTTTGTTTGACATAAGATCTCACTAATGTAGTTCAGGCTGGCCTTGAACTTGCTGTGTAACCCATGCTGGCCTCAAACTAGTCCTCATCAAGTCAGGTGCATGCCTGTAATCCCAGCACTCAAGAGGCTGAGGCAGGAGGATTGTTGCAAGTTCAAGACCAGCCTGGGCTACAAAGTAAGCCCAAGTCCAGCCAGAACGGCATAGAGAGACCCTGTCTCAAAAAGACAAAAACAAACAAACACAACCAGCTAGTGTTCATTCTGCCTCAGTCTCCTGACTGCTGGAATTACAAGCATGTTCCACCACACCCAGTTCCAAATTTATTTATTTATCTATTTATTTTTGCGGCACCAGCGATCAAACTCACAACCTTGCGTCTGACAGACAGGTGCTTAAGCCACTGAGCCAAACTCCCAGCCCTACTTTTCTGAGGCAGGGTTGCACTAGTAGCTCAGGCCAGCCTTGCGCTGGTATTGTAGCCCAAGCTGGCCTCTAGCTCTCAACACTCCTCCTACTTCAGCCTCCCGAGTGCAGGGATTAAAGACTTGAGCCACCACACCCGGTTCCAGTTCCAAATTTAAAAATGCTTTTATGTTATAAAATTAAAAACAAAATGAGCTACTAATTAAGACATAAATGAGTAAATACGCTAAAGAAGACTAGATATGAGTTATGACCTAAAAATACTGTGAATGTTTTTTTTTTTTTTAATTTTTTTTTTTGTAGCACTAGGGTTTGAATTCACAACCTTGCGCCTGCCAGGCAGGCTCGCTGAGCCAAACTCCCAGCCCTAGTTTTTTGAGGCAGGGTCGCACTGTGTAGCTCAGACCGGCCTTGTGCTCGCATTGTAGCCCAAGCCGGCCTCGAACTCACAATGCTCCTCCTACCTCAGCCTCCCGAGTGCTGGGATTAAAGGCGTGTGCCACCACGCCCGGCTTACTGTGAATGTTTAAATTTAGAAAATTTTATTACAGTAAGAGACAGTGCCATTAATTGCCATCAAGATACTTTTTACTTTGAACACATTTATCCTATCCTTTTGCCACTTTGGAAGTCTTCTTTTTTATGTTTAATTGCACAGTTTTTCTGTCTCTATGTCCTGAATTGATTAAAAATATATTTTCCGCCGGGTGTGGTGGCGCACGCCTTTAATCCCAGCACTCGGGAGGCTGAGGTAGGTGGAGCGTTGTGAGTTCGAGGCCGGCTTGGGCTACAACGCAAGCACAAGGCCGGCCAGAGCTACATAGTGCGACCCTGCCTCAGAAAAGCAGGGCCGGGAGTTTGGCTCAGTGCCTTAAGTGCCTGCCCTGGCAGGCGCGAGGTTGTGAGTTCAATCCCTGGTGCTGCAAAAAAAAAAAAAAAAAAAAAATATATATATATATATATATTTTCCTTTCATGGTCATTCCGACTTTGGGGAAGAGCCAGAAGTCACGCAGTGCCAGATCTGGGGAATAAGCAGGACGAGAACATCCTATGATGTTTGTAGGAGCCTGCCTTTCCATTGGATGGCACTGAACAGTACCATTACCATTTTGATCACTCGTGTTAATGTCAGTCACGAAAGAGGGTTTCCAGAACAGCTTCAGAAGGTGGCGAGAGCTGGGCATGGTGGTGAAACCTGTAATCCCAGCACTCAGGAGGCTGAGGCAGGAGGATCACTGTGAGTTTGAGGCCAACTTGGCCTCCATAGTGAGTTCAAGGCAAGCCTGAGCTACGTGGCAAGATCCTGCCTAAAAAAACCCACAAAAAACAAAAATAAAAACAAACAAACAAACAAAAAAAAAAAAAAGAAAGAGAAAATGGCAAGAACAATGGGGTGTGTTTGAAGGGAAGGGGAGTATTTTGAGGGAGATTTATGACAATGTGTCTTTTACTGTAAGAAAACTTTCTTTTTCAGACAGCATCTCACTGTGCAGTTCAGGCTGGCCTTGAACTCACATTGTAGCCCAGGGTGGTCTCGAATTTGCAACGATCCTCCTGCCTCAGCCTCCTGAGTGCTGGGACTACAGATGTGTGCCACCACGCCGGGTTTACTGTAAGAATTTTTTTTTTTTGTACCAGGGATCAAACTCACGACCTCACACTTGCTAAGTAGGCGCTTACACCGCTGAGCTAAATCCCCAGCCCCAACTGTAAGAAATTTTTAAAACCATAGAAATTCACCGTGTATTTCCACCATCCTTGGTACAATTGAACAGGTTGTGCGCCTTTTGATCAACCTCGCCCCGCCCGGCCCCGCCCCCATCAGCGGAACTACATTTCCCAGAAGGCCTCGCGGCCAGGGCATGCGCATCACAGCGCTCGGAAGCTGCGACGCCGACTGAGTTTCACTCCTGCTGCCTCCCGCTTGGAGTCGGAGTCACAGGTCCAGCTGTACTTAGCCTGGCCCAGAGCTGCAGCTGGAGCGCGACGGTACCCTCAGCCTGTCCCCTCGGCCTCCTCAGTTTCGGTGAGAGGGGCCAGGTCACCTGTTCGTCGCCAGGGCTAGAGTCCTGAGGCAAGGGGTGGCGAGGGGATACCGAACCGAGCTGGGACCGGAAGGGGGAGAGGGAAAGGGGGAGGGCTGGGCCGGGCGGGAGGGCAGCCCCGGGGGACGGGGAGGACTGGCCCGAGGTCCTGAGGGTGCGAGTCGGCGCGGAGGACTCGGGCGCTGAGCACAGGACAGGGTTCGGTGGGAGCGGGAGCTCGGGGCGGGGCACCTCTGGGAGTTTGGGTCCCACTGGAGCTGGGGCGTCAGGGATATTGTCACCGCGCTCCCTGCCGAGGGTGTGGGCTGCGCTCGGGTCTGTGTCCAGGTGACGGAATCATCGAGCTGAGGGCTGTACTTTGGAAGAGTTTGCCTCCCAACTCTGCTTGTCTCAAACGGGATCCGGCTTCCCGGAAAGTCCTGTCCTCTAGGGTTCTGGGTCACTTGGAGGGGTGCGTAATGCTGAAGAGGCTTTAGGAAACTGCGTTTTTATTCTTTCTTTCTGAACCGGCTGCCGGCCTCCAACGCTGGCTTCATTTCCCTAAGTGCCACGAGCGTTGGAAATAGGATGTGCACAGAGCTTCGGGCTTTTAAGAAACTCAAAATACTTCTGAATGTTATCCTAGTGCCTCTAGAATTTTAGAAAGTAGATTTCCCGGTAGCCAAAATCAGGGCTGGCTTAAGCTGTGTAGGAAACTAGGCCTTTTGTTCATTTGCTGTGTGTCCTTGGCCAAATTTTTACCCTCTCTGGTGTGTTGATTTCCAGGATGCCTACGCTGCAGACTGGCCTCTGAAGTCCTGTTAGGCCTTTCTGGGAAAGGGCTCCGATTGTTTCATGCGTCCCCTTGATTACTGAGTGGGCTGAGAAAGACTATCATACCTTCTGCTCTGCCCAGGCTGTTGGAAAATAAATCTGGTGATTTCCAGTCCCCAGCCACAGCACACGGATCCAACATCTGTGCACTCGTTTTCACTCAGCTGCTTGCTGTTTCTCAATTTAAAACCTGATCATCTTCTTGTTGGCAAAGGTGCCTTGGGATTTGTGTCGCTGACTCAGCAAGCCCTTCAGATTTGTCGAGTTTTTGTTTGCGTTTCATATCAAGATGGGAACTTAAGCAAGTTATTCCTCTTAAGAATCTGATGTCTGCATCGGAAGGGGCAGTTTGTTGCCAGCTCTCCAGAGAGACAAGGTGAGAGCCACAGGGAGTTCACCTTGCTGCCTTCTCAACATGACTTTCAGTAGGCAAGACAGGCTCTTGGGAGGGTGGCATCTGAGGTCTCCAGGATGAAAGTGAGCCGTGGGAGTTGATTGTTGATTGCCAGCTTTGGCAAATAAATTCTAGTGGCTTCTGGCCAGCAGCTTCTCCTGTATAACCTGTCTTAGAGGATGCTTCTGCCTTCAATTCAAGGTTTACAGGATAGAGGACACAAGTCACGATGTCTTTTTTTTTTTTTTTTTTTTTTCAGCACCAGGGATTGAACTCACAACCTCGGGCCTGCCAGACAGGCGCTTAAGGTACTGAGCCAAACTCCCGGCCCTGGTTTTTTTGAGGCAGGGTTGCACTATGTAGCTCAGGCTGGCCTTGTGCTCACGTTGTAGTCCAAGCTGACCTTGAACTCACAACGCTTCACCTACCTCAGCCTCCCAAGTGCTACAAGTCATGATTTCTGCATTTGAACTGGAAATTCCCTTTCTTTGGTTGCGCAGACATCTACTGGGTGCCAGACGAACTCTATCTTCCGGGAACTTGTGGTAGAAAGACAGATGCACCACAGTCAGTGACAAGGTGTTGTCAGTGGGATGTGTGCTGAACTGGGGGAATCAGGGCAGAGTCTGTCTCCTCTGGAAGAGGTTAGGAAGCAGGGCTGGGAAGGGCTGATGTGGTAGCACACGGCTGTAATCCCAGCACTTGAGAGGCTGAAGCAGGAGGATCACTGTGAGTTTGAGGCCCAGTACTGCCAGAAAAAAAAGAAGAAAAGAGAAAGTTGGGAGAAAACTTGGCAGAGGAACATTTGCGTAGTAATGAAGCTACTGGGACAGGGTTGAACCACTGTAAGTAGCTCTCTATGCCTAGGGAATGGGTATTGGGTGGAGGAGCCTGGAACGGTAGGCAGAGGACAGAGTGGAGGATTTGGGAGTCATGTCTAGTACTGTGGCTCATCTTGCATGAGGCTTATGTGCTGGAAGCGTGATCCCCAGTGTGGCAATGGTGGTGAGGCATGGAACCTTTAATAGGTTAGGCTCGGTAGTGCACACTTCGAATCTTAGTTACTCAGGAGGCTGAGGTAGGAGGATCGCAAGTTCAAGGTCAGCATAGGCAATTTAGGGAGACCGAAAGAAAAAAAAAAAGGCTAAGCAAATACCTCAGTGCTCCCTGGGTTCAATCCCTACTAGTGTATTGTTTTGTTTTGGTACCGGGGATCAAACTCATGACCTTGCACTTGCCAGGCAGGCGCATACACTGCTAAGCTAAATCCCTGGTCCCCTAGAACTGTATTGAAGAGAGAGGGAGGGAGAAGCAGTGGTGCTGGTCAGTGAAGTTTGTTGGGTCTCCTAGGAGTGAACTAGTTCTCCAGAGAGTTGTTGATATAAAGTAAGATCACCCCATATGCTTGGCCACTTTGCTGCCATGTGGTGACATCTCAGGGCTGGGTGCTGTGTTCTTTGGACCCTCTAACCATCAGAATCATTACCCAAATAAGACTTCACTTTTTTTTTTTTGTTTTTTTTGCGGCACGGGGGATCGAACTCACAACCTCGCACCTACCAGGGCAGGCACTTAAGCCAATGAGCCAAACTCCTGTCCCTGGTTTTTTGAGGCAGGGTCACACTATGTAGCTCAGGCCAGCCTTACACTCGCGTTGTAGCCCAAGCTCGCCTCGAATTCACGACGCTCCTCCTACCTTAGCTTCCTGAGTGCTGGGATTAAAGGCGTGCGCCACCACGCCCGGAAAGACTCTTCACTTTATAAATTGTCTAACACCAGGTATTCTGGTACAGCAACTTGAATACCAAGTCTTTGGGGAGCAGGAGAGTCTCTGGGGAGCAGGAGGATTTAGCAGCGTTTCATGAGGGCATCTTAAAGGAGCTTGCTGGCTGGAAAGTAGAATGGATTAGGTTGGATTATTCTCTTTGTGATGTATGTGCCATGCCAGCTTCTCATAGAGGAGGGATTGGTGAGAGCTTTTGTCCTCAATTGTTCATAGCCTAGTTGAAGAGAAAAATAACTGTTCGCTGTGGCACATGCCTGGAGCAGGAGAATGGGAAGTTTGAGGCCAGCCTGAAGAATTTAGCAAGATCCTACCTCGAAATAATTTAAAACAAGACTGGGGATAGAGCTTAATGGTAGAGCTTATGGTCATCTAGCATGTATAAGGTCCTGGGTTCAATTCTCAGTACCACCAAAAAGAAAAGAAAAGAAAAAATAGAGACAGAGAGAGCTATGAAGGATAGACAGAGTGCTATGGGAGTTTAGAGGAATTTTCTTTCTTTTGGGTCCATCAGGGCACGTTCTTTTTATTTTATTTTTAATTTTTTAATTTTTTTTGTGGCACCGGGGATCGAACTCACAACCTCACGCCTGCCACACAGGTGCTTAAGCCACTGAGCCAAATTCCCGGCCCGAGTTTTTTGAGGTAGGGTCGCACTACGTAGCTCAGGCCAGCCTTGTGCTCGCATTGTAGCCCAAGCTGGCCTTGAGCTCACAATGCTCCTCCTACCTCAGCCTCCCGAGTGCTGGGATTAAAGGCGTGTGCCACCATGCCCGGCTCCAGGACATGTTTAAATTAGGCCCGGGCACAGGCTGAGGCTCTAGCTCATTGGTAGAGCACTTACCTAGCCTTGTACCTAGGAGGCGCAGTCTTGTACCTGTGTCTGAGAGGCACCCGGACAGATGGGAGTTGGAGCCATCTGGGAAGGAGTGCGCACCAATGCAGGGAGCCTAGAGGTCCCAAGCAGGTGTTCAGAGGCTTGGGATGCTGATGAGAGAAGAGTGCAGACCCTGGCAGCTGTGGGGCTGTGGACACAAAGGTTGAGGAGGAGCAGGAATCTCTGGGGTTCTTTTCCTGGTTGCCTAAGGCAGGGTAGAGCCAGGAAATCCAAGGGGAGATAGAAAATTGGAAAGAAAGTAAGTTTGGCCTCAGATGTTCTGAAGGTATTTTCAAAGCCGGAGGGAATGAGGCCATGGGCTGTGGAGAAAAGTCGTTCATTCCACAGATGCCCGCTGAAGTTCCTTGTGCCAGGGCTGGAATTTGGCACTCAGAGAACAAAGATGTCTTAAACCATCTCTTTGGTATTTGTTTTATCAGGTAAACCGAGAATTAGATTAATACACACGCATCAGTGTTCACACGTGGCTTGCTTTTCTTTAGTCTGTTCTTTTTCATGAATATGTAGGCCTTGGCAGTTCAGTCACCCAGAATAAAAGCTAGGTCTTGAAACAAGATTGTACATCTAATCACTTCCTTTGAGCTTTCTTTCTTTCCTCATCAACAATTTTCCCCTTGCTTTCATTTTTACATAGTTGTATGTATACATCTGGGTATTTATAGGGAAAATTTAAAAAAATGATTGCTAAGATTTACCCATATTATTTCATGTTATCCAGTTAATTTTTTTTGTTTTGTTTTGTTTTATTTTTGAGACAGGGTCTCACTATGCAGTGCAGACTGGCCTTGAACTTGCTTATGTAGCCCAGGCTGACTCAAGTCACAAAGATCCTTCTGCTTCAGCCTCCCAAGTGCTGAGATTGTGGGCATGAGCCACTATGCCCAGCCGTTATTTCTGGGTTTTGTATCTGTAGCCATCCTGCCCTGAACATTCCTTGTGTGTCTCTTGTCAAACATAGGCCGGGTATTTTCATGGGTCCTAGGGAAGTGAATGTTTGGTTTTCATAGGTATAGCTGTGCTGTTGGGTGCAACAGTTGTACCAGTTTCCACTTCAGTGTCAGCGGTGTGTTTTTCATGCACCTGTCCCACATTCTCACCAACATTTGCTGTTGGCAGACTTCTTCGGGTTTTTTATTGGGCAGGTGGGTTGAGGCAGGGTCTCGCTATATAGTTTGGTTGAATTCACAGTATGGCCCATGCTGGCCTCAAACTCATGGCAATCCTCCTGCCTCTACCTCCCAAGTGCTGGGATTACAGGCGTGTGCCATGATGCCTAGGCTTTTATTTATTTATTTACTTTTATCTTTTTGAGACAGGATCTCACTATGTCACTATGTAGTTGAGACTGGCCTTGAATTATGTAGCCCAAGCTGGCCTTGAACTCTTGGAGATCCTCCTGCCTCAGCCTCCTGGGTGCTGAGATTACAGTCTTGCCACCACCATGTCCAGTCAATCAACCAGTCTTCATTTTAAAATTTATATTCAGTGTTCTGTGTCTCATTTGAATGGTCATTTCCCAAACCTAGTCCTTACCTGTAAGGAATTCACCTTCTGGGGAAGGGGACAGGTAATATTTTGCACACAGATGTCATATGGTTTTTTCTTCTTTCTTTTCTTTTTTTTTTGAGGCACCAGGGTTCGAACTCACAACCTCACGCCTGCCAGACAGGCACTTAAACCACTGAGCCAAACTCCCGGCCCTAGCTTTTTGAGGCAGGGTTGCACTATGTAGCTCAGGTCGGCCTTGTGCTCACGTTGTAGCCCATGCAGGCCTCGAACTCACAACGCTCCGCCTACTTCAGCCTCCCGAGTGCTGTTATATGATCTTTGATAGGTAGAAGTGTCAACTTCTCCCTGCAGGGCAGGAATAAATGAGTATAGGACACATTTCCCAGGGCATTAAGAGATGAGAAAGTGGCCTCTGGAATGGAGGTTCTCAGCGGGGTGTGAAGGGCCTGAAAGCTTTGGGTTGTTCGACAGGCACTTAAGCCGCTGAGCCAAACTCCCGGCCCTGGTTTTTTTTGAGGCAGGGTCGCGCTATGTAGCTCAGGCCAGCCTTGCGCTCACGTTGTAGCCCAAGCTGGCCTCGAACTCACAACGCTCCTCCTACCTCAGCCTCCTGAGTGCTGGGATTAAAGGTGTGCGCCACCATGTCTGGCTTGGGTCAAGTCTTGTACTACTAGGAGGTCCAGGTGACAGGCAAGGGATTGAGGCGTGAGGCAGGACCTGGTGAAGATAGAGGCAGGCGATCTGTGCAGGGTCTTATTGCAGATGCAGGGAGAGTGGAGAGCGGGCAGAGGGGTAGATCAGGCCTGAGACCCCAATGCAGAGAAAGTTATCAACGCCGGTGTGGCTCTGGGCCACCCTTGGGGCTGTGAGGGCAGGCCCTGCTGGCCTGCTTTGTGCGGTTCATTGGGGTTTCTCCCCTCAGGTGTTGGATAACAGCCAGCCTGTCTGCGGAGGCCAGGGTGTGTCCTGGCTAGGGTTGTCAGAAGCATGTGCTTGCAGATAGACATGGTTTGGAGGAAGATTGCACAAGTGCAAGCCAGTGGGAGCTAGGTGTTAGATGTCAGGAGACAGCATAGGGGTCAGCGAGCTATGGCCCGTGGGCCACACTCTGCCCACACTTGTTTTTGTTCACAAAGGTTTATTGGAACACAGCCACTTCAGTTAGTTTACATATTTTTGCCATGCAGTGGCAGAGTTGAGTAACTGCAACAGATTGAAATACTTTTTGGTTCTCTACAGGAAAAGTTTGCTGCGCCCACCCTAACCACACCCCAATAGGCAGTACTGGAATCTGGCGTAACCCAGAGAGTGTGAATCCCAGCCACCCATGGGGCAGCCAGTGGTTGCCGGGTGGGTAGTGGGACTAGGTCAGCCTATGAATGTTGACTTCTTAAACTGGAGATCTAAATTTTTTTTTATTAGTTAATTTTTTTTTTTTTTTTTTTGCAGCACCCGGGGTTGAACTCACAACCTCGCGCCTGTCAGACAGGTGCTTACGTCACTGAGCCAAACTCCCGGCCCAGGTTTTTTGAGACAGGGTTACACTATGTAGCTCAGGCCGGCCTTGTGTTTGCACTGTAGACCAAGCCGGCCTCGAACTCACAACGTTCCTCCTACCTCAGCCTCCAAAGTGCTTCTCCTACCTCAGGCATGAGAGTGCTGAGATTAAAGGCATGCGCCACCACACCCGGCTCTTAATATTCCAATTTTTAAATGCTGGCTCAATTAGAAAACAAACTGTAGGCCAAACAAAACACATCTGGAGAAGCCAGGCATGGTGGCCCACGCCTTTAATCCCAGCACTCGGGAGGCTGAGGTAGGAGGAGCATTGTGAGTTCGAGACCGGCTTGGGCTACAACGCGAGTGCAAGGCCGGCCTGAGTTACATAGTGCGACTCTGCCTCAAAAAAACTAGGACCGGGAGTTTGGCTTAGTGGCTTAAGCACCTGTCTGGCAGGCGCGAGGTTGTGAGTTCGATCCCCGGTGCCACAAAAAAAACCAAAAAACACATCTGGAGAGCTGGGGTGTAGCTCAGTGCAGAGTTGCCTGGGGTGCTCCAGGCTCTGAGCTCCATCCCTGGAACTACAGAACAAACCCGCATCTGCCAGCCAACTAGTCCAGCTCCTGTGAGCCCTGTCTTGGTAGGGAGGAACCTGGAAGCAGATGCAGGTTTGCTTAGTCCCTGTGTGTTCCCTGGCAAGTTGCTGCTTTTTTATTTTTTTATTTTTATTTTTGGTACCAGACACCGAACTTACGACTTCATACTTGCCAGGCAGGTGCTGTACCACTGGACTAAATCCCCGGCCTTTTTTTTTTGTACTGGGAATCGAACTCAGGACCTTGCGCTTGCCAGGCAGGTGCTTATGCTGTTGAGCTATATCCCTGGCCCAAGTTGCTGCTTTTTTTTTTTTTTTTTTTTTTTTGCAGTGCCAGGGATCGAACTCAACCTCACGCCTGCCACACAGGCGCTTAAGCCGCTGAGCCAAACTCCTGGCCCTAGTTTTTTGAGACAGGGTTGCACTATGTAGCTCAGGCCGGCCTTGTGCTCGAGTTGTAGCCCAAACCGGCCTCGAACTCACAATGCTCCTCCTACATCAGCCTCCCGAGTGCTGGGATTAATTAAAGGCGTGCACCACCACGCCCGGCCCTCCAAGTTCCTGCTTTTATTTTGCCTCATTGTCCTCTGTAAAAGTGGAGGTACCCCTGACCCCCACTGTGAGGATCCAGCAGGCACTTTTAGAAGCCTGGCACTTGGAGCCAGGCGTGGTGGCGCATGCCTTTAATTCCAGCCCTCAGGAGGCTGAGGCAGGAGGATCGTTGTGAGTTTGAGTCCAGCCTGGGCTACAAAGTGAGAACTGCATAGTGAGACTCTCAAAAAACAGAGCCGGGGATTTAGCTCAGTGGCCTAAGTGCCTGCCTGGCAGGCATGAGGTTGTGAGTTCTATCCCTAATACCAAAAAAATAAATAAATAAATAAAAAGAAGAAGAAGCCTGGCACTTGGGAAGCCCTTGGCATGTGGCCATTGCTGTTATTGCTGTTAGGCCCACCACCCTCCACTGCACCCCTAGTTAGGCCCAAGAACCAGGGCTCCATCCACTTTCTCCCAGCAAGGGATCCGAGTGCTCTCTGTGGAGCAGAGCTATATAGGTCCTTGGTTCTGGAGGTGGGAATTGGGGCTTGCTGGTTCCCCTGGCTTTGGAGAGCTTGGTCAATCAAGTGAGGCAGCGAGGACTCGTCACTTTCCTTCCAGCCACCTGGTGTGCTGCAGACGCACTGTGTTTGGCTTCCCTCAGTGTCTCAGAAGCTTAGGTCTCTTCTCAACACCAAAGCCCCAGGCTGGGGATGTCACACAGGGAGAGGACGCTTGCCCAGTATGCCAAGGCACTGGGTATGATCACCAGCACCAAAAAAAGAAATTAATAAAGGACCAAGGACCTGTCTCGCCAGGCCCACAAAACTGGGTAAGCCTGGCCGGTGTCATCCTTAGGCACCTGGGTGTTTGTTTTTCACATTTTCTTAGAACTGAGGAATGGGAGTTGTGTCTCTTGGCAAGGAGGTGCCATGGTAAGTTGACAGGCATGTTGTTACTGAAACCTGCTGGGGTAGTAGCAACTATTTAAAGTAATGCTGGCAAGTACAGAGGTGGCGGAGATGATCGTTTTGTTTGTAACAGAGGTGATCGGACCCAGGGTCTTGCACTGAGCTCCATCCTTAGCCCTTTTTAAAATTTTTTATTTTGAGACAGGCTAGGCTCGAACTTTCCATCTTGCTGCCTCAGCTTCCCCACTAGCTTAGATTACTGGCATATCCCACCATATCTGGCTAATGATTTTTTTTTTTTTTAAATCTGCTAGGGATTGCACACAGGGCCTCATACATGCCAAACAAGTGCTCTGGCACCGAGTTACATCTCCAACTCTTGGTTATGACCTTTTAAAAGTGTTTGGCATTTTAAAGATATTTTCCCCTCCATAACAGTTAATACTTTCTGACTTTAAAAAGTGTGAAAAGCTGAGGCGTGGCTCACTGTTAGAGCGTGTATTTAGTATGCATGAGGCCCTGGGTGTGCTCTCCAGCACAAAAACCAAAAAATCAAAGTAGTTCAGATACAAGGTACAAAAAGTTTTCCCACTCAAAAACAACAGTTGTTTTGTTTTGTTTTTGGTACCAGGAATCAAACTGAGGACCTTGTGCTTGCCAGGCCAGGCTGTTATACCACTGAACTACATCCCTGGCCCTCAAAGACTGCAGTTAATATGGTGGTTAATTACATTTTTCTATTGAGTTTTCTTTTTCTTTTCTTTTCTTTTCTTTTCTTTTCTTTTCTTTTCCTTTCTTTTCCTTTCTTTCTTTCTTTCTTTCTTTCTTTCTTTCTTTCTTTCTTTCTTTCTTTCTTTCTTTCTTTCTTTTGAAACAAAGTCTCACTATGAAGTTCATGCTGGCCTTGAACTTACTGTGTAGCTCAGGGTGACCTTGACACCCCTTCCGAGCACTGGGGTTATAGGTATGCACCACCACTGCTGGCTTCTACTGGATTTTCTCTGTGGTTATTTACATACCAATAGTGCTGTTGTAAATATTTTTCTGCAACCTCCTTAAGATAACTTATATTTATTTATTTGCAGTGTCAGGGATGGAACTAGGGCCTGGTGTATGTTAGGCAACCACTGTTGGCAGCGTAAAAGTCTGGATCAAGTGTTGCCCACATTGAGTCCTGAAATTACCTTCTTCTTCTTCTTCTTTTTTTTTTTTATTTAAAAGAAAAAAGACACAGAAAAGAAAGACAAAAAGCAAAAGAGACAAACAAACAACAACAAATCCAATACAGTAACATTATAGGTTTACAAAACAAGATGATAGGAATTTGACAATGATTGCAGTATTGCATATTGTTACCCTCAAAAGGGTTGTTTAGATTAACAGATGCAGATGTGTAAAATTGATGTAATCATATGAGTTTTTTTTTTTTTTTTTTTTTTTTTTGGTTGGTACTGGGGATCAAACTCACAACCTCATGCCTGCCAAGCAGACACTTAAACCACTGAGCCAAATTCCCGGTCCTATTTTTTTTGAGGCAGGGTCGCACTATGTAGTTCAGGCCAGCCTTGCTCACGTTATAGCCCAAGCTGGCCTCGAACTCACAATGCTCCACCTATCTCAGCCTTCCAAGTGCTGGGATTAAAGGCATGTGCCACCATGCCTGGCTTATAATCATATGAGTATTAACTGTTCTTTTCCAATAACTAATACATTTAGTAGTATAGTCATATTAGCTATCGTATGTATACATATATACAAATTTATGTCTTTTTCTTTTTCCCTTCCTTCTTTCCTCCTTTTCCCTACCCCAATTACTTTTGCTCTTTGAGCAGTTTCTTACCCTTACACAGTATTTATTTATTGTAGATTTTGGATTGTATTTACGTTTTCAGTTTCTTATACTAGGGAGACAATACAGTATTTACACATCTGAGTTTGATTTATTTCACTTATGAGTATGGTCTCAAGTCGTGAGGACTGAAATTGCCTTTGCTATGCAAAAAATCTTCTATTGTGTTTAACTGCCTTTTTTTTTTTTTTTTTTTGGTGGTCCTAGGGATTGAACCCAGGGTATCTCCCACTGAGCTACATTCCCAGCCCATTTTCAAATTTTCATTTTGAGACAGAGTTTCTGTAAGTTGCCCAGGCCAGGCTTGGACTAGTGATCTTCCCTGCCACTGCCTCCCAGAGGCCAGAGTGCTAAGATTATAGATGTGCACCACTATGTCTGGCCGACTATATATATATATATATATATATATTTTTTTTTTTTTTTTTTTTTTTTTTTTTTTTTTTTTTTTTTTTTTTTTTTTTTTTTTTTTTTTTTTTTTTTTTTTTTTTTTTGTCTTTTTCAGACAGAGTCTTGCTATGCACTTTAGGCTGGCCTTGGGCTCACTTTGCAGCCCAGGCTGGTCTCTAATATGCAAGGATCCTCTTACCTCAGCCTCCCAAGTGCTGGGATTACAGGAGTGCATCACCATGCCTGGCATTGGCTGACTATATTTTATAAACAAAATTTCTACCACAGTAGAACATTTTTGAGTTTTTTTGTTTTTGTTTTTTTGTTTTGTTTTTGCAAATTCACGCATGAGATTCGGCTCATGCAGGACTTTGAAGAAGCTTCCTGCCAGAGGCCCATGGGCACTGTAGGTCTGTGAAGGTTGTGTTCTGCTCACAGCCCAGGCACATGGTGTCAGCTGCTGGGGTGTGCAGTTGCAGGGCCAGATTTTTGGAAAGGACCTAAAGGAGAGGCAGTTTAGAAAAGCGGGCTCAAAGAGTGGTAGGTAGAGTTTGGAAAATCCTGCTTTGGTTGGTAGAATCAGAACTGGAAGCTGTTCTGGAAGTCCCTTGGTGGAGCTGGTTTCCACCCCACGCTCCTCAGAACCCCCCTCCCCCCTTTTTTTTTCTTTTCCTTTTGGTGCTGGGTGAGTTTGATCCCTCGTACAAAAAAAAAAAAAAAAAGAAAAGAAAGAAAAAGAAAAAAAATCCAACCTTTTAGTGCTGGGGACGGTGCCCAGGGCCTCCTGCATGCCAGGCAAGTGCCTACCCCCCAGAGCAGTGTCCCTAGCCCTGAACCCTCCTGTCCTGCAAAGAATCCTCAAGGGCCTCTTGAACAGGAGGGACCTCTTGCCGCCACCTCTGTGTCCCACATGTGGTGGATAGCATATTGTCACATCGGGAAAAGGGTCTCTGCTGTTTTTGTTGTTGAGACAGGGGCTTCTATGATCCTGGCTGACCCTGAAATCCTGGGCTCAGGCAGTCCCTGTGCCTCAGCTTTGCAGGTGGCTGGGAGCAGCTCCTGCTTCTTAGCCCCTGGAAAGTGCATGCGGCCCCCAGTGTCAGAATGCCTGGAGGCGGGGGGCTGCCTCAGGGAAAGTGAGCGAGAGCCAGACGGGCACTCTGGCCTAACCCTTAGACTGCGTAGGTTCGGAGGGATGGAGCAGGCTTCTTATGCAGTGGCACCTTGAAAATAGTGCAGTCTCTGGACAGTAAAGGACCATTGCTTAGTCTGACTCCATGTAAGTCCACTTTCAGAGCCACCTTCCCAACGGCCAACTGGTAGAATCTATGTGGCTGGCCCACTCTAGACACGCAGTTGGGAGGGTTGTAGTCACTCAGCTCCTCATACCGGGTCAGATCTTGTTCTGAAATTCATCTCAGTCTGGGAACAGACAGACTCTTGAAAGAGCTGGGGATGTAGCCCAGTGGTACAGTGTTTGACTAGCATGTGGGAGGCCCTGGGTTCAATCCCTGCAATGGGTGGAAAAAGATTCTTGGACATCTGTGGAACTTTGTACATTTTCGTTTTCGGTTTTGTTTTTGTTTTTCTTCTTTTTTCTTTTATACCAAAGATCGAGCTCTCAGCCTCATGCCTGCCAGGCAGGTGCTTATGCCACTGAGCCAATCTTTTTTTTGTGGCACCGGGGATTGAACTCACAACTTCATGCCTGCCAGACAGGCGCTTAAGCCACTGAGCCAAACTCCTGGCCCTTGTTTTTTGAGGCAGGGTCGCACTATGTGGCTCAGGCTGGCCTTGCTCTCACGTTGTAGCCCAAGCTGCCTTGAACTCACAATGCTCCTCCTACCTCAGCCTCCTGAGTGCTGGGATTAAAGGCGTGCACCACCGTGCCTGGCTTTTTTTTTTTTTTTCTTGAGACAGGGTCTGATTGTGCTGTCCAGGCTGGCTTTGAATGCACTATGCAGCCCAGGCTGGCCTCGAACTCTCTTTGATCCTCAACTCCTGGGATTACAGGCATATGCCACCATGCCCAGCCCAACTTTTTTCTTTTGTATGAAAATGGCTATCTCCTAGGACAGCAGATGAGGATTTATATCTAAGTATGCTGAAGCAGAATTTTTTTTCCCCCTGGACAAAATTGCTGTTGTTGTTTTTAATAGCTTGGGTCAGATCATTAAAAAGAATGATTATTGGGCCAGGGAACCATGAATATAGCTTAGCAGCACAGTTGCCTGCCTAGCAAATGTGAGGTCATGAGTTCAATCCCCGGTACCAAAAAAAAAAAAAAAAATTATTGAACAACATTTGCAAGTACAGAAAGCAGTAAAGAAAAAACTGTCTCATAATTCTACCACTCTTAGTACATTTGAACTATTTGAGTTTCCTTAGAACCTGTTTATTTTTGTGGGTTTGGGGATGGAACCCAGGGCCCAGAGTCTGTTGGACAAACACTCTACTACCACAGTCCCCTCTCTAGCCTATTTAACATTGAGCTCATATAAAGTGGAAAGGACATGAACTTTATAGTTTGACATTTGCACCTTGGATAAATACTTAAATCTCTTTGGACCCTAGTTCCTTTGCCTGTAAAATAGGAATAATTGCTACCTTTACAGGTGGCAGAGTGAGGGCTGAAAGAACTAGATGACAAAAACACCAAACAGAGTGTGTGTGCGCCACTTGGTCAGTGGCACCCCCACTGCTTGGCAGCTTATTGTGTGTGCGCAGTTATCTATTTTAACTTGTGAGCATTACCTTAGGTCCTTGAGCTTTTCATAAGGTTTTATTTTATTTTTTTCAGTTTTGGGGATTGAACCCAGGCCTTTGCATTGATTGCATTGACCTATATCTGCAACTCCTTTGAAAAATTTTTTTTTGTCTTCTTGAGACAAGGTCTAACTATGCAGTTCAGTTCAGGCTGGCCTTAAGCTCACTTTGTAGCCCAGGCTGGTCTTGAACTCGCAACGACCCTCCTAAGTACTAGGATTACAGGTGTGAGCCACCATGCGTGGCTTGAAAAAAGTTTTCAGAGTTTCACTAAGCAAGTTGCCTAGGTTAGGCTCAAACTTGCGATCCTTCTGCCTCAGCCTCCCAGAGTGCTGAGGTTATAGATATATGCTGCCACATCTCTCTTCCTTTGGATGAGTGGTATTAAGGATTGAATTCAGGGCCTTCCCACTGACCAAAGTGCTATATACCACCACCATCCCCTTTAATTTTTATTTTACATTGTCTAAGTTGGGTTTTACCTCTGAATCCTTCTGTTTCAGCCTCCCAGAGTACTATGGTTATAGGTGTGTACTACCATGCCCAATGTCATAACTTAACTTTGTTTTTTGTATTGGGGATCAAACTCACAACCTTGCACGTGCCAGGCAGGCGCTTATGCCACTGAGCTAAATCCCCGGCCCTATTTTTTGAGATAGGGTCTCACTATGCAGTTCAGGCTGGCCTTGAACTCACTTTGTAGCCCAGGCTGGTCTCAAATTTGCAACAATCCTCCTGCCTCAGCCTCCTGAGTGCTGGGATTACAGGTGTGCACCACCATACCTGGCGATGTCATAAGGTTTTCTAAACAATTTTTTTTTTTTGGTACCAGGGATCAAACTCATGACCTCCTGCTTGCCAGGCAGGCATTTGTGCTGCTGAGCTAAACCCCTGGCCCACATAAGATTTTCTAAACGTTAAAAAAAAAAATTTATTCCATCATTGGATGTACCTTAATTTATTTAAGGATTCCCATATTATTATTATTATTTTTTTTTTTTTTTTGTGGCATCGGGGATTGAACTCACAACCTCGCACCTGTCAGGCGCTTAAGTCACTGAGCCAAACACTCAGCCCTGGTTTTTTGAGGCAGGGTTGCACTGTGTGGCTCAGGATGCCCTTGCACTCACATTGTAACCCAAGCCGGCCTCGAACTCACAATACTTCTCCTACCTCAGCCTCCCGAGTGCTGGGATTAAAGGTGTGCACCACCACGCCCGGCTAGGATTCCCATATTATGGCCAGGCATGGTGATCCATGCCTGTCATCCCAGCACTCTGGGAAGCTGAGGCAGGTTGGTCACAAATTTGAACTCAGACTACGCAATTTAGCAACCTTGTCTCGGGAAAAAAGAAAAAGATTTGGCATGGTGGTGCAACCTTGTGATTCCACTACTTGGGAGGCTGAGGCAGGAGGATCACTGCAAGTTTGGGGGCAGCCTGGGCTCCATAATGAGTTGAAGGCCAGCCTGCACTGCATAATGAGATCCTTCTCAAAAACAACCAAAAAAAAAAAAAAAGGAAGAGAAACCTGGGCTAAAGGCTGTGGTTCAGTCTGCAGTACCATGGAAACAAAGAAACAAAAGGCATATTGAACCACTCATGTATGTCTGTAATCTCAGCACTCGTGGGCTAAGGCAGGAGGATCAGGATTTTAATGCCAGCCTGGCTTATATACTCAGACTTTGTCTCCACAAAAAGGGAAGAAGCTCACATATTAGAAGTGGGGTATGTAACTCAGTAGAGTGTGCACATAGCATATGTGAGGTACGGGGTTCCATCCCTAGCAAAACAAAACAAGCAAAAACCAAAGAAACCCCACAGAAGTCCGTTATTGTCAAGTGTTCCACCTGCCTCCAGACTACAACTTTTTTCCACAACCAATTATAATAATAATTTCATAATTTAGGACACCCCAAATAGCCCCCATCAGTAGGTGCTGAAACGCATTAGGTTTTGGAACTGCAGCTTGGAGGTGGCTGAGGCTGGCGCTGAGAGCCAGCTCCCTGACACGTGGCCATATGGCTTGGCTCACTGCTGACCCGAAGGCCCTCGCCCCTTCTCCCATCCTCTCCCTCTGTGATGCTGGGCATTTGAGGAGCTGTAGCCCCAGCTTGGAGTCAGCCCCAGCTATGCCCTCAGGGAGTCCCTGGTCCAGTGGGGACTGAATCCAGTGAATGCAGTGTGTGGCCTTGGAAGATGTGGCTTCTAGTGAAGTGACAGGGCAGAGTTGGACCCTTCTTGGGGCTGGCACGGAAGAAGGATGAAGGCTCAGTGGCCAGGGTGGGCTGGGAAATTGCTTGGGAAGTCCTGGGACTCACCACCTACCAGAGGGAGAAGGACTTGGTATCAGCGCTGATGGGCCATCACTGGGGTTTTTGTGCCACCTTATTATTGAGCATTGGAGCAACCAGAGGTCCTTTTCAGGTTCCTACTGGCCTGTTCAAAGAATTGGACAGAACAGTCAATGAACGTGGAAGTTTAACATTTACTTAGGGAAAAAAGAAGAAAAACAAATGCTCAAGAAGAAAAAGTGGTATGTGGGGAGGGCTGAAGAGACTGAGAGGGCGTCTGTTTTTGAGACAGTCACGCTGTGTAGCCCAGGCTGGCCTCAAACTTCCAGTGATCCCCTACCTCAGCCTTCCCAGTGCTGGGATTAAAGGTGTAGGCAGAGGGGGTCTTGATAAATTACCCAGGCTGACCTCAAACTTGCCATCTTCCTGCCTCAGCCTCCCGAGTTCTGGGGTTACGTGTGTATGCCAGTACGCCTAGCTTACGTGTGTGTGTGGGGGGGCATCTAATGTCAGTGCTGGGCCTCCTTTGTGGTCAGAGATACTGCTGGGGTAGCTTGGACTTGTGGAGGAACAGAACCTGTGCTTGCAGTCCCAGCTCTGCCACTGTCCCTTCAGGTCCCAGAGGCCCTGGTCCCTCCTCACACATGGTGTTTCCTCATATGTGCAAATCAGGTGTTAATCTGCAGCTCACAAACTGGTGCTGGGAACTGTAGGCTCCTCGTGTGGGAATAAGGGTCATCATGACCTTACCCACCCAAGGATTTGCAGGACTGAAGAACAGACAGTATGAAAGGATAAAGGAGATATTTGGGTTGGTGGGGGTTCATTGGCACCGGGTTAGAAGCTGAGCTAATGGTTGGTATCGCAGATCCACCCCACTGCATCTTCCTGAACACTTGCAGAGGCAGGCGAGCTGCAGGACTCCTTTGGAATCCTTCCTGGGTGCCAGAGCAGAGAGCTGGCTATCACAGACCTGGTTCATGGTGTCCTCAAGGCGTTAGGAAAAGCCAGGTTTTTATTTCCCCTCCTCCAAGGCTGTACACCAGGGCTCTGATGGGCTCAGTAACTGCTCTGTCTGTCCTATTTCCAGGTTGACAGGAGGCGTCGGGCGATGAACCCTAGGCTGAGAGTGGTGTGAAGGCGTCTGGGAAAGCAGAGGGAGTCCTGGGGAAGATGGCCATGGCCCCAGCCCCTTCCCTGGCTCAGGCATACCCCAGCCCTGTGGCGGTGGCTGTGTGGGAATGGCAGGATGGGCTGGGCACCTGGCACCCCTACAGTGCCACTGTGTGCAGCTACATTGAGCAGCAGTTTGTCCAGCAGAAGGGTCAGCGCTTCGGGCTGGGCAGCCTGGCACACAGCATCCCCTTAGGCCAGGCTGACCCTTCACTGGCCCCATACATCATCGACCTTCCCAGCTGGACCCAGTTCCGCCAGGACACTGGTAAGCCACCCCTGCTTCAGGCTGAGGCCATGTTGGGTGCTGGGTTGTGGGGGTGACTTGCATAGCTTCCCTCTCCCTGCCTTGAAATGTGTGCAGCCAGGAGGCCCGCACTGTGAGAACAGCTGCCGCCACCCAGGTAAAGCACCTTGCAGTGGAAGAGGGCGCTATGAACACATGGCCGAACCCCTCCTGGCCCTTTCCCCATGTCCCAACCTAAAACACCTGCCTCGACCTGCAAAGATTTGCATGTCCCTGGCAGGCGGGCTGGCAAGGAGGTCGTGCGCTGTGGTTGACAGGACCTGACACTCCATGCTCAGCTGTGTGACCCTTGAGGTTACGTCGCTCCTTGTTCCTCTGAGCATTTGTGTTTCTGTGCTTTTAATCTGTAATGTGTCTTGATTGGTATTAACAGAATTAACCAACTTCTGTTGGGTCTGTCTGTCGCCCTTTAATCTGGTGGTTCTCAGTTGGGTGATTTTTGTCTCCAGAGACATTTGGCAGTGTTTGGAGGTATTTGTGGGGGGATGACCTGTGACCTAGTGTGTGGGAGCCAGGGATGCTGTTAGGTATGCAGTGTATAGAACAGGCCTTGCAACAAGAATTATTGGCCCAGAAAGTCGCTAGTGCAGACCGTGGAGATGCCCTGTCGGGATCCCTGTCAGCAGTACACCACTCGGTACTGTCACTGGGACCCCCAGTGGGGCAGCTGCACATGAGGGTTCCCACCTTCACGGTGGGTGCGGGTGCTTAGGAAGACAGCAGATAGGATTGGTGGCACGGGGCTAGTGGCAAGTGCTCCTCAGAGACGCTGCATCTTGCACAGCAGTGCTCAGTCTGAAGCCTGAGCTCAGCCAGCAGGGTCACTGGGACAGGACAGACAGAATGGCATAAGAGAAGTAAGGAACAATACAGATTTATAAAGTTTGAGACAGGAAATGCTTATAGCAAAATATGTGGAAATAGTAGGAACTGTTTTCAGTGTGGTGCTTGGCTACTTGAGTACACACACTTGCCTAGAACACCCCTAGAAGCTCCCTAGAATACATTGTGGTATCAACTATGTACTTTCCCCTTGGTGCTTAGGTTAGAGGTGATTGAGTTTTCTGTATATGTATATTGGGCGTTGCCAAGGTTGAACCCAGGGACTTTGCCCTGAGCTACAACTCTACCCAGTTTTATTTTTTATTTTAGCCAGGGTCTTGCTAAGTCACCAAGTTGCCCAGGGTGGACCTGATCTTGCAGTCCTCCTGTCTCAGCCTCCCAGAGTACTGGGATTACAAGTGTGTGCCATCACACCCATCTTACACTTTTTTTCAATTTTTTAGAAGTGGGCACATATCAGTTTTATCATTAGAAACTGTTTTTTTGTTTGTGTGCTAGGGATTGAACTTAGGGCCTCATGCTTGCTAATAAATTATTACAAATATTTTGAGGGCTGGGAGTATAGCTCAGTGGTAGTACATCTGTGTGGTATGCATAAGACCCAGGATCTTATCTCCAGCACCAAAAAGAAGGAAATGTTTTTCAGAAAGCTTCAAGTCCAAGGCATATGACTGAAGCTTCCAGCAACCCCTCTTGCTAAGGGCTGTGGATCCTCCTCTGCCACTTATTCCTTTGGGGCGCCAGTTTCTTTACCTAGAGAGTAGAATCTCTGTACTCCACCCCTAAATCTGGAAAAATAGCTAATATCAGCTTTTTGGTCAAATAGCAGCATTACCGGATACCTATAGTGATCCTTGTGCTTGGTTTGGTTGTTTAAAAAATTTTTTTTGCCAGGTGTGGTGGTGTACACCTCTAGTCCCAGAACTGTGGAAAGCTGAGACAGGAGGATCATGAGCTCAAGTCCAGCTGTAGCAATTTACCAAGACTCTGTTTCATAAAATAAAGGTCTGGGGCTATAGCTCAGTTGGGGGGCCCTGTGTTCAATCCCCAGGACTAGGGGGAAAAATGGAAAATGTAACCCAGCATGATGATGCATTGTAGCAGTCTGGGAGGCTTAGGCAGGAAGGGAGCAAGTTTGAGCTCTGCAATGTAGTGATTTATCAAAACTTCCTTTCAAAAAAGGTTGGGGAGCCGGGCGTGGTGGCGCACGCCTTTAATCCCAGCACTCGGGAGGCTGAGGTAGGCGGAGCGTTGTGAGTTCGAGGCCGGCTTGGGCTACAACGCGAGCACAAGGCCGGCCTGAGCTACATAGTGCGACCCTGCCTCAAAAAACCAGGGCCGGGAGTTTGGCTCAGTGCCTTAAGCGCCTGCCCTGGCAAGCACGAGGT
>RJWM01014670.1:0-49873 GCA_004363535.1 Dasyprocta punctata | reverse complement strand
ATGACAGCAAAAATAGGCAACAAACATATCTGTCCTATTATAACATCCAATTTATTTACTATCTTGTATTCCTTATATGACACAGATTAAAGCATTAACATGTTATTTGTTTTTCTTAGAATAACTGTACAAGTTAGTTCCATTGAACAAATATATTCTTAGCCTCTGTACAAATATAGTAAATAAGATTTAGACTAAGACCCTATCTCTAATGAGAAAACAAAGCACAAAGACTAGGTTAGAACCTAAACTACTAATTTCCAGTCCATTTCAAGGCATACTTGTTGTAGCATCATTCATATTTCAAGCTATTGTGTGTGCTATGAAGTTAGAAATCATCTTTCTTTTCTTTTTTTCTTAATTTTATTTTAAAGATAGTAGAAACCAAGAAATCAAAACAGAACAAAACCAATCAAAACAAAGCAGCAAAATTGGTACAGAATTTCAAAGCAGGATACTAGGAAAACAATAGCTACTATAGTATATCTTGTTATCTTCACAGTAGTTGTCCATTCCATCAGGTATAACAAAATCAAACCAAAACCAAAACAATAAAACCAATCAAAACAGAATGTTGAATAAAGCAAAATAATTAACCAGAACAAAGCAAACAGTGAGAACAATATTGGATTCCAAAGACAAGATAGCAAGAAATCACTCATATTTGCTGTATTACATACTGTCATCCTCCCAAGAGATGCTCAAACCGCTGGCCCCAGGCCTGCAAAATCAACCAAACAATACAAGCATTTAGCTGCTTAATGTTCCTCAGTTGCTATCAGCTCAGCCTGTACTCTGAACCAGTGGGGATAGGGGTGGGGGTGGGGGTGGGGGAGTAGGGTTTGATTCTCAGCCCGTGTACCGGTAGGCTCACGGGAGGAGCTGACTCTTCTCCTCCTGGAACCTGAGCAGCTTGCACAGCTTACCAGAAAGTCTGACTAGTTGGTTTCTTGTTGGGTCTCCCCAGTTCCAGTATTAATTATCTGTTTTCTTGATCTTATATTTGTTGCATAAAGGAATAGTAAATGAATGCTATCTTGAAAGTTTAAATAAGATACCAAAGAAAATCAAAATGAAAGGATTTCCTTTGAATTGGAGACTCTGAGGAAGGTATTTGAAAGGTGGAGGGCTCTGATGGGATGTAGAGAAAGACTGAAAATCTTGCTACATGAGGTAATGGAGTGATGGGGAGATTTCTTCCATGTAGGGTATAAAGCATAATCATGGATCTTAAAGTAAATAAAAGGATCATGCTCAACAACTAGAAATTTAATGGTGTTAGATAGGGATGATGCAGTTTGGAGTGTACTAAAGCAGCGCATATCCCAGTGCCCTGAAACACTAGAATTTCAGTTTGCATTTAAATTGATAGGATCTATACTTGAAAATTATGACGGTCATAAGCCTGTGTGGTGAGAAATGGTAGAAGAAAGATGAAGACTGAGAATTTGTTAGAAGAGTATTTTCAAAAGTATCTTAGTAGAGAGATAAGTTTCACTTGAAATGCAGTAGTGACAATGGGCAAAGAGAGACTGCATACTGCTATTGTATATCGTTAATTTGAAATGTGATCCTGATTCAGTTTTGAGGCTCTGGCTAGAGGGTAGTCAGTTCTCCTTCCTGAGTAACTGATTAAGTGCACAGTCTGCCACTTTCCTAATCAGGTCTCCATGTTCCGGATCACTTTGTACCCACCCTAATTGTCTCGAGGTCAAATACCAGAAAACCCTGGGTAGCCACTTGTCCTGTGCCCCAGAAATTATTAAATAAATCAGTCTGCAGGAAGCCCACTAAAGACAGGTAGCCCCACGCTACTTGTCACACATAAACGCCCCCTATAACTCGAGCTTCTGCCATGCTCACCTGACTCCAGGAACCAACCCTTCTGTGTCCATTCCTGGCATCATACTCTCTTTTGAAGTGCAACACAAAACTCTGCCTTTCATCTATCTGAGTGGCAAAGTGTTGTGTCTTGCCATGAAAAGGATCTTTAAATATTGCAAAGTATATCTTGTGTCAGATTCAGGATTATGTGGTAACTAAATAGTGAGGTAGAGTAATACATCTGATGGAGTAGAAGACATAACAATCCAAACACTCAAAGAGTTGGAAATAAATTGTCCGAAACACAGCAGGAAAACTGGCAGAGGAAGAGAGTAAGTCCAGGATCAATAGGGGGTCTGCATCTATGAAGACTTTAAGACCCATTTTCATTGATAAGAAACAGAAGTGAATGATCAACTGGTGTAAGGGTTATTACAAGGAAGTATACAGGAAGAGGGTTAATGCCTATTCAATTTACAAATTAATTCCTGTGATGACTTCTTCAAGTGGAGAGTGGTTTTATTCTCACAGTTTTTGATGCATATCCTTTTTTATGGTATTTAAATGTCATATTCTTATAATTTGTCTCTTTCATGCACTAAAATGTAAACACTCTGAAGGTATAAATCGCAGATATATTCAGCTATCTTTTTCTATGACATGTAGTCACTGAGATACTTGTTAGTGAGTTGATACTGAAAGATACACACGTTTGTTTTACTCTATACTTGACATTTTAGCACTCTTCTTTATATCCAAATTCCTAATGTTCTGGAACTAGAAGGGATTTCTTGCAGATTTCCTGATTTCTCCAATATAACATGGTAGTCGACAAAATCTTAGCTGGAAAATTGCCTGACTATGCATGTGTAATGAGATTTTTGGATATTTTCCCAAGAAGCACTAAGGAAACTAGATACAATAATAATGTGCTGGAAGTTTAGTATCAAAGTACTCATAAATTTTGCAGATCCCTATAGCAATAGCTCCACCTTCTCCTGTCAGTTGTTTCATGTAAAATGTTCCATACGTGATATGGAATCATAAGTCTTCCCGTTTGTAAATCAGTTGTTTGAAATCTTGTGTTTATGCAAACAGTATTATGGGGAATAATTTCTCTGGGGTCAATTAACTTCATCCTACCAAATGAATATGGAGTATGTTCTTTACCCAATAAATCACCTTATAATCTTCTGTTTCTGGTTACAAATATAATTTAAAAAGAAGTTATAAATCTGAATGAAATAAAGGAAAACATACAGTATAGTAATACAACATATATGGTATATTCACTCGCTATGCAGCACTGTGCTAGGCAGTTGGACACTGCGACACTGTCCTAGGCAGAAAGAGAATAGAAAGTTTTTTGTAAGCACAGATTTCCCATGGTAAATGTGATTACTATGTACTCCAAATGTGTACTTATAAAAAAAGGTGAATTGGTGGAGAACTTGTCATCTCCTAGGAAGGAACGCTTGTGTTGCTGTATTGGTCATAGTGAATGCTTAGAAACATTTGTTTGTGGGAAGTTAAAGGATGGGAGAATGAGAATTAAGTTGATGCCTTTTAAAAAACTGAAAAGAACATAGTTATGTTTTAAAAGATATTTTGTAAAGAACTGGTTAACAGCTTTACAAAATGTACTCTAACTCTGGCTGCATGTTAGTATCACCTAAAGGCCAAGAAAAACATGCAAATTTCATTTTACTTTTGCAAAAGTTTTGATTTAATTGCTCTATGTCTGGCCCGCATTTATCATGAAATCCTAAAAAGATTGAATGGTATTTTTTTTTCATTCTGGGAGAATGAAGTATGACCATATTAGAATATCAGGAACATTCTGAGATTGTAGTAATAACTTTCTTCTAAACAGTCACTCGGTTTCTTCATTAGGAAAGACAAAATCTGCTTTCCAAACAAACGGGGAAGTAAAATGAAAGGAAGAAAACACATTCCTGTTTAAAATGAAAAACGAGAATGAGCAAACCTTTGCACGAGTACTGTTTTTATTACCAATTTGTTGCTATGTACAACACAGATTTTATTGTCTAATTTTATGGAGGTTCTTTGCTCTTTTACATTTTAGAAACTAGAGCGTAAGCTTGTACTGTGTTCTAACTTGTATTTATAGATGTATTTCTGTTTGCCAAAGAAAGAAAGAAAGAAACAAACAAACAAAAAAATATGAGAACTTGCTCCATAGTTAAAGGAAAACCTAGTTGTTAACTTAATTATTGAGCAAAAAGTACTAATCTGTAGGCCAGAAATTCAAATGGGAACTATGAAGTTTTTATTTGTGCATTTCAGTCAGGCTTGAAAGCATTATTTTTCAAATCTAACCATAAAATTGTAGGATAAAGTTATTATTTACCTTAGAAACAATTATGTACCACAAGAGCACTAGACAAAAATGTACAGAAAGAAAAAAAGTTTTAAGAAATATATGGAGGAGCTTGGAGAAGAATGAATAAATGGAAAAAAGTAACACATTTTTGAATGGTGAAGGTCAGGATTTCAAGCATGCTGATAAGATTAATTGACAAGCTTAGCATAATTCCAGTAAAGTATATAGCAGGTCATGTTATTAGTAGCAGTAGTATTCACTGAGAGAAGGATGTTACAAAGGCATTCTAAAATTTTTAAACTTTTATATTGATTCAACATATTTAGAATATTGAACATAAGATTGAATCAATATTGATTAACTGATATATTAGTGTCTTTCTAAGTAGTCAAGATGCAATTTTAAGTAGTATTTAGCATCAAATAGTATAACAACCACACAATAAAACTATAGTGCCATCTTTTAAAATGTCTGTTATTAGGAAAATTTTCCCTGAGTTTTACTAAGGGAAAATGCAACAGAAATTCAGCATTCCTTGAGAGCCCACATTTAACTTTAACAATATTTAAATTCAAGCACAGCATTCTCTCCTCAGGAGTAAACTGTGAGGGACCATTTATGGATCATGCCTGAGTTGCATAGCATTCTTAGTCTCTAGGGTATGCTACTCAGATCCAATATAGATCCACTGGGAGCTCCTTCACAGCGGAGTCAAACTTACCTGGGAATCAAATTCTAGCCCTAGGCTAAAAGCCCCATGTTAGCGAGGCCACCTGTCAAAAACCATTGAAAAAATCAAATGAGCAAACACTGCTCCTATTTCTTTTCTTTTTTCACTGAATTTATCCCCTACTTACTTTCCACTTTCACTTTATTTCTCTATTACTATATTTTTTATTTTTCATTGTATTTTTCTATGCCATTTTCACTGATACATGAGATAAGTTTACATGAACATATTAAGCAGTTACTGCCTTCTAATGATAAAAGCTACAAATATTTCCTTATAATAATACAATAAATTTGTTTTTCCAGAGTAATAGTATGTGTTCAAAGTCTTATCATGTGTTAACGTGTCGTGATAAGTTTTTCTGGAAGGTTTTGAAGAAACTTTAAAAACATAAGAAACCAAAACATGGAGATATTATAAGACCTAATATTTTCATGAAACTAAAAATACCTTCTTAATAAGTAGATGTTTTGAAGAATGGAAATCTATTTTTCCACATACAAATAAAGAATCGTACTTGATATTTCAAAGTTCTACTCAAATTTTACCATGATTTTATTATTCATTTTTCCCAATCACATGAACAGTTTTAAGTAATAACAATTAATTACAAAAGGGAACTACTTAAGGAGAAGTTTGTTTTTTGGCTCTAATGAAATATTTATGTGTGCTATAATTCCTGATGCACATATATCCAAGTAGCTAATTGAATGCCTACTTGGACAGGAATCACAAATATCCAAATTAACTTTCAAAACTGTTCTGAAAACACTAGACTTTTAAAAACTTACTAAGCCTCCTCTCCATCCAGAAAGAAAGTGTAGTGAGAGGAGAGCAAAGAAAGTGAGAGGAAGGGAAGGAAGGAAGGAAGGAAGGATGCAGGAAGGAAGGAGGAAAGGAAGGAAGGAAGGAAAGAAGAAAGAAGTTGTTTGGCCAGGAGGAAAGCAAGGAAAATGGAAAGGAAGGAGGAGGGGAAGAAAGAGGAGAGGAGTGAAAAGAGAAGGAAAGAGGGAGCGAGAGATAAAGGAAGGGAAAAGGGAGGGCGAAGAGAGTGGGAAAGAAAAAAGGAAAAAAAGAAAAAACTGCTTGTTCAATTTCAAATTAGCACTAGCTTAGGCAATTTCTTTGCTTCACAGGAGTTTTTAGCTCTGTTAATATGATTCTGTGTATTGTAAATCTAGAACCAGAAAAGAATATGCATCATTATCTAACCTGTCTTGACAACAAAACATTTATTTCAAAATACTTGTTAAATCTGCAATTGAGTTACTTTATAAAATACTCTTCAATATGAGGTTCTTCTTAGAAAGAGAAGTTAACATAGCATTACATTGTTAATCATTCCAATTCTGTATCATATTTCTTTCCCACTATTAAAGAAGATCATTCCTATATTGTTTCTGATAATGAGACAGAGCAAATAATTTTTTAAATTGTTAAAATAAAGAAAATACTGTATAGTGTACTATTTCATTGAGGACTGAAACTGTTGTTCTGGGACCAAGAGTTATTATGTTTGTCAAACCAAGCCATTATCCAATTTACCCCACATTTTTCTTATTATATTGTTCAATTATCCATCATTTTTATTAATATGTCTCTTCATTATATTTTCACGAGGAGCCTAAAACAATCTTTCCAGAGAATTATCTGTTAACTTCATAGCTGGATAGAAGCTACTTTCATTTCTTAATGCTGTTCTAGTAAAATGGAAAAGAGCTGTCACTGGCTAATTTATTTCTATGCCAAAGCATTTAAACTCTCCAGAGAAACATCTGTTTAAATAAGGCATGCTTGACCAAAAAAGGTTGTCATGTATTAACTGTCTCTGCTGGGAGTTGATGTTAGAAGTATAATTGGTTCAGTGGAGGGAACAGAAAATCAGCTCTACTATTCTCAGTCAGAAAAGCAGCGCCCTGGCTTCTTTGTATGTAAGTGTGCTGTCACTTCTGACTAAGAAAGTGCCACTGTACACAATTAGCAGTGGGAAGACTTGTGTTTTCAAAGCTTTGTGATTTTATTTTTCAGCCCTGGGGTAAGAATTCTCTTGATGTGCATTCTCTGCCATTTTACCTGTTACACTGTGAAGAGGCAACCTGGTACAGTGTTTTTCCTTTCTTCTATCAAAGAATCACATTTCTAATTTCTTTTCTCAATTCTTTATGATACTGTATTTCTCCTGGTGATTCATATATTTTATTCAGATTCAAAACACCATGTATGCTACTGGATTTCAATATTGTACTTTGCTATGTACAGTATTTCCCAATGCTATAATAACAGCACTAGTTTTGAAGAGGATGAAAAAAATTTTAAAAAAACCACAGAAACAAAACCAAAAACACCCCAATTACAAGGACAATGAAAAATCTTCCTAGGGTTTTAAATCCACAGTTAAAATATAAGATTCTAATTTCTTAATCATAGCATATAAAGATGAATGCAACCAATACTGAAAATGGTTCGTCCTTGCCTTCTTTAAATATCTCTACACAGCAATAGTTCCAACTAGGGAAAAATTACTGTATACAGTTTTTCATTGTGATTACTCAATGCTGATGTGGAAAACACAAAGACATTTGCAATCTAAATCTCAATTTATTTTAGAAAATGTTTCATTTTCCATCGGCAGCATAATTTACTGTTTCTATTGCTTTTCTGACAGCATTAGGTCAGGCTTTTTCAGATTTCAGAAATGGTGGCTTAACATCATCTATAGTCTCTCTCACCAACAGAAAACCACAAAATTTAATGACAGATTTCATACCTGGCATTTCCATGGTCAGTGTGGACTATCCTTTGGAATATGATAGGCATGGGAGTGGTATCACATATAATTACTTTTTATGATACTTTAATATGTACTTTATCATAATATAGAATCTTTGTTTCTTAATTGTTGCACCCAAAAAAGCAAAAAGTACTAAGAGTTTTTGTTATGTTATTTTTCTATACTTTGCTGAAGCTTTTTGATCTCCTTGATCTTAATTTTCTGATGAGCATTTCATAGCATTCTTGCTGTTAGCAGTAGTTTTGGCAATATTTTTATATAAATCTCACAGAATTTGGTTCATATATATATATATATATATATATATATTTTTTTTTTTTTTTTTTTTTTTCAGCACCAGGGATCCACCTCACAACCTCACGCCTGCCAGGCAGGCACTTAAGCCACTGACCCAAACTCCCAGCCCCAGTTTTTTGAGGCAGGGTCACACTATGTAGCTCAGGCCAGCCTTGCGCTCTCGTTGTAGCCCAAGCAGGCCTCGAACCACAATGCTCCTCCTACCTCAGCCTCCCGAGTGCTGGGATTAAAAACCAGTGCCACCACGCCCAGCTTGGTTCATATATTTTTTGTCAGATGCCAGTACAGTCATTATTTTAGAGTATGCCCATTCAATCCTTTATTTTATTCCATAGTGCTAATATTTGCTAATATTAATAACATTAATGTCTTTTATTAAATTTTATTATACGAAATGTTAACATCACTGAAAACTCTTTTGTTTAGTGTTTAAGTGCTATTTATATTCCATATCTTTATTATTTAACTCATCTTTCTGCTTTTGCTTTTGATGTGCTTCTTTAGCAAACCTACTCAGTATTTTCTGTTCATAGTTGATTTGCTTTGCTTCTTCCTTGTCTCTCATTTGATCTTTTATTAAATGATATGTATAGTGTAACTGCCATATATTTGTTTAAATAATTTGAAGGCGATAGATTGTATTTCTTAGTATTTAATTGTTATGTTTATACTTTGATTATATACTTAAATTTAAATATTTCTAACAAACTAAATGGCTTCATCTTCCTTTGTAGTAAGATAGTGACTTTGTCTAACTAGGTATCTCTTCCACCATTCTGACCTTGTTTCTTGAGATTTAAATTTCATTTTTATGTGATTTGGTGATTTGTACCATTTTGCACACAGAAATGTCAATGGTAGATAATTCCTTTAGTAAAAGAATAGGCTTGAATTAAAGTGTTTTGCAAGTTTACTGTTTTGTAAGTAAACTGCTTGTCTTACTTACTTTTCTCTCTCATTGCTAGGACAAAGTACCCATTGCCCAAAGTTAAAGAAGGAATGGTTTATTTAGCTCACTGTTTATGGAGTTTTCTGTCCATAATCGGGTAGCTCCAAGGCAAGGTGGTATGGCACAGGGGCAACAGTTTAAGGAGGCAGAAGACAGAAAAAGCCACAAGAGCAAAAGAGTGGGGGAGGGCAAGCTTCTTTTTCTCACTTACATTGTAAGCAGGTTACCACCCCCCACCCAGGGTGTGCATAGCACTCATACCATCTCTGTGCCCTCCTCTTGCACAGGTACAGGATGTTTGCAAAGTGAGGACCCTGGCCCCCTCTTGAGTCACTTAGTTAAACTTTTAAATTCCTCAAGTTGACATATTGAATCAACCATTACAACATCCTAGAGGGTAAACAGTCACCCTAGAACATGTCCTCTACACCCTAGGATATAGAACAGCTGAGTTAGTTAAGCTTCTAAACCCCTCAAATTTACACAATGCATCAACCATTACACGGCTTTGTAAGTATATTTTATCTTTCAATTTTTATTTTTAAGTGTATGAAATAATACACATGTTAATTAGCTCAAATGAACAACTTCACATTATATACATATTCCAAAGTACAGTGTCTTAAATTATACGTACATGCAATTTGTCAATTAAAAAAATAGTTAAAGACATCATTTTACAGTGATACATGTATACCCATGTTTACAGCAGTACAATTTGCAAGAGCTAAATCTTAGAAGTAGTTTGTATGTCCATGAACAGATGGACAAAAAATATGTCATTTGTATATGATAGAGTACTATTCCACCATTAAGAATGCTAAATTTAAGTGATTTGTAAAGAAGTGGGTACACTCTGAAACCATAATGTTAAGTGACATAAATCAGACACAGAAGCTTAAATATCACATGGATTCTTTCATATGAGAAACTCAAAATAGAAATAAAGAGCACAATAAAAGATAGATAATGGAAAATAGAGAGCTACATCTTCCATAAAAGGGAAAGAGACCAAGAGATGAAGAAGGAATGAATAAGAATTAAGATGTCTTATGTACATGTACAAACTCCCTATCAGGAATGTAATTATTATGTACTGCAAAAAAATTAATAAAAAATAAAAAGATTGAGATTCCATTCTCTTGTTTAATTTTCACTCCTGAATGTTCCCAACTTCCAAAGAACCCTTATATTCCTTGTATTTCTCTGTTGATAGTCAGCTGCACCAGGCCTAGTACCTTTTATGCTGAGTTCATCTGATCTCCCCTTTCTGTCTCGTGATTCTTGTTTCCATTCCTATCTGACTCAAGCCTGAGAAACTTTTTAGTTTTAAGGGTTCAAGTGATTACATTGGGTTTACCCATATCTTCCAAAGTCATCTTCCTTTCATAATTTCACCTGAGAATTCCTTTCACAGATGTAACTAGATTACTGTTTGTGTAAATAGGAAGTGGGAGTGTTGAGGGGGCAACTTTAGAATTATATCTAATGCAGCTGAATACACTTCAATTCACTGATCAATACCAATGAAAACATTTTTTTTTGAGATAGGGTCTCACTATGCAATTTATGCAGTCCTCGAACTCATTTTGTAGCCCAAGCTGGCCTCAAACTCACAGCAATCCTCCCGCCTCAGCCTCCCAAGTACTAGGATTACATGCATCATGCCCATCTGAAAATTAATTTTTGTGTTGGTTAAAAACAATGAGAAATGGGGTGACACATAAAAGAAAACTGACAGAATGTTAACTACAGGAGCTGTCTTATAAAATTCAATCTCATTTATGTTTATGTGTCCATAATAAAATAAAAGCCACAATTATTTTAAAGCTTCTAGGATTATCATTATACTTAACTGAATTCAAGAATGTACCCTTGGATTATTGTCTTATCCAGACTTTTAGCTTCTTCATCAATCCCCAGTTTCATAAAATTATCACTTGGCTTTGCTGAGTCTTAGTTGATGACTGCAACTGGTAAAATCAATCTAACCTTTGAGGGTACATACCCTCAAAGAGAACCCTGTTCCTACTACGCACGTAAACATTGCTGATTATATTGAGCCTTTGAAGTGTACCTGTAAATAAAAATGCTCAGCTGTACTGTGTGGCTAAAGTACTAGTGCTCAAAAGGAACACTAGACTTTGTATTCATGCAGCTGTTTTTCATGAATTTAAAGGTATTTTAAATTCTTTTTGGAATTTATGTAACAGCTATGACCTTGCATTATAAAACTAATTTTCTAATATAATAGTTGTACAATTAAAAATAATTTTAGGCTATACTTTTGTCTTCTCTCTAAACTGATCATGGGAGCCTGGTTTTCAAGAAGAGAGAGAAGCGTAAGTCATCAGATCAGCTCTGTGCAGATGGGGCACAGAAGGGAGCAGACAGGTGAGAGGACGGTTGTGACAACCTTTCTAAGGCTCATCACTTCAACTTGTGGGGAAGAAAATGACACCATCTGTGTTGTCATTTTTGGTAACCATCTACTTTGAATAGAAAAGATTCCTAAATACTAGGAATAGGTAAATAACTACAAAAGAATATTTGTATCAGGCTCACTGAAAAACCAAATAAGGATGAATAATTTTGTCCCTACATATCACACTTATTATCCATAATCAGTGGATAGTTATCTTTAAGGCTGAAAAGCTATTTTGTGATAAACTGCTAAGTGTCAATTCTGATTTAAATTTGAAACCAGCCTATTTTAACCCATTAAATCATGATTTTTTATGTTAGCAAACTGCTTAAATTATGGTTTTATTTTTAATGCCTGAGTAATTCTTATGATGAGTCAGAGACAAAAAGTAAATTTGATTTTTATATGCCATTTAACAGAAAAAGAAAGGAACATGCATTTTAATATTAATTAGGTTACAGATTTTATTCAGTTTGACTGAAATTATAAGATAATAATATTGTCTTTTCTACTGCTAGTCTTCTAATTCTGGGCTATTTGATTAATTTGTCAGACACTTAAGACTTGTTCTTTCCCCCCATCATATCTGATATGGAAAGAGAACTAGTGCTGTCTTATTAACAAAAATCTTCTCTGAGTGCGTATAATGTAGCATCAAATCATTTATTTGGCCAATCTGCATTTTTTTCCATGATTTACAGATCTTATGTCTGACTAGGTATCTGTCTATCACTTGTAATCATTTTACTTACATGCATATTTCCTCTTTTAATTGTTATGTCTCATGTCTCAGACAATGTTCTTAAAAAAATGTACTTTTATTTGGTAATTGATTCCACTAACCACAAGATAAAATTCAAAGTGTTTTGTATTGCCTGAAAGGAGGATTAAAATTTGACTGGCGCCATTTTCCATCATCTCCTCTGACTCTGTCTTGTGCTGTGTGTATCAGTGAAGCAATAATCTTGCAGTTCATTGTAGTTCTGTAAAATCTCACCTCTCCATTAGAAAACTAATCTTCAAAACACAGCCCGGTTTAGCCTAGGTGCCTCCTTTATGTAAATTCTTCCATATTTTCCCTTTAATGACTTTTTCCGCAGCACCCTCATTGTGTTAGACCCTAGCCTCAGGTAATTTCTCTAGCAAAAGGGAAAGAAAAGCAATCTTCTTGACTGTATCAACATGGAAGATATCTACAGTGTATTCTTATTATAATAAAAAAACATTTTAGGAAAGTTATTTTTTCAAATTTACTTATGGATTAATGTCTGATTAAATCCTAAAATTTAGAAAAAAGGGTAGCACACTTATTTTTTATAATATATATGTGTTCTCAAATCATGTTATTATATTTGTTGTATTTTTAGTTAAAATACTTTATAAAGTAATTTATTATAAACAAAGTAGCAGGGTCAGGGATTTAGCTCAGTGGCCTAAGCACCTGCCTGGCAGGTGTGAGGTTGTCAGTTCAATCCCTGGTACCAAAGGGAAAAAAAAAAAAAAAAAAAAAAGAAAAACAAAACAAAGCTGCATAATTCCTCATAAGATCACTTGTTTATATATACTCAGTCTTTCTAAATTAGAAGACACTTGGTAATGAAATTTGCATCCATTAAGTTTCTGTAAACAAAACATTACTCTGAATAAATGAATCAAATAATAAACTATAATAACAATATCATTTAACATACTAAGTGTGTATCATCTCTAGGTCATATTCTCTTAATACAGGTAAGAATGTTAACAAAATTAGTAAACATCTTCTAAGAGTTAAATTTATAAGTTATAAAGTGTGTTGAAAATTCAAAGAATTTAGTAGTGGTTTTATTTTAGGTTTTAAGAATGATTTTTTGAAATTCTTTGGAGACTATCAATACAATTTCTAAGTAACTAATGTGTTTATTGTTAACATACTCTGAGATGCTGGAACAAAAAGCATTTTTTAAAGAAAATAGTGATTAAAATGTATTATTTAACCCCAACAAAGAAAATATCCTTGACTTTGAGGTTTTTATTGAAAATCAGATAGCCAGAGAAGATAGGTTTGACATGTGACTTCAATTAAGAATAGAAAATAGAGAGATATGCACATAGAAGAAACAGGATTTACATTGGGAGAGGTAACATCATAGTATCAAGATTTAGTAACTGCAAATTTAAATTAGAAAAAAATATAGATGTGTAGCATCCACAATTGTGGAAATGATTATCTTATTTTGGGTTTACATAGATTTCTGTCCAAGTTTTCAATGGATTAGGCAGCAAGCACAGTATGCAATACAACAGAGGATTCGTTGTTAGATGGTCAGAGATTAAGCAATATGACCATAGGCAACGAAAACCAGTTGGTGAGATATGCTCCAGGTTAGTATGGAATATTCAGTGCTTACGTGACAATAAAAGTAAGGGACTGTGTAAGCGGAACAATTGTAAATTTTCTCTCCCCATTACACAGGAAATAAGCAGTTTAATGAGTTTGATCATCTGAATGGCTATTTTTTTGGCTTATTCTCAGAGTCTTGACTCTAATTTTCACTTGTCTCTAAATGTTTTCCTTTCAATGTACTTGAGTCTAATTAAACTTCCATTAGAAATTAGTTACAAGAGTCCAAATGTCTGCTTTTATTTCTTTCTTAGCCTGGAATTTCATCTGAAAGTTTCACAGATATTAAGTCAAATTTAGAAATCTGAACAATTGCCATAGTAGAAAGGCTGAAGTAGAAATTGATGAATGGTGTTCTTGCATTCAAAATGTATACCTCAGTGCTCAGTAAAATAAAATAAAATATAAGTATGAGGTTTGCTAGACATTTATAGAGCACTGAATGTGTGTGCCCAGGCATAGTAGATGTAATTCTTCTAAACCAGTCTTCTAATAGTCTAAAGCAAATCCATTATACACACATGAATATTAAGATATATTAAAATTTAATTAATCTGAATAAGCTATGGTATCCCATTTTCTGTCTGTATTGTTAGCAAGTTCAATATAAAATTTTAGAAATTACTGAATATGTTTATATATAAAATTGGGATTTAAAAACCCCAGTTTCTATTCTTAGCAAAGAAAATTATTTTCAGTATATTATTGCACCAATAAATTATAGATTTAATCTTATTTCTATAACTGAAAAGTAAGTGCCCATAAAGAATATGCTCAGAAAAAAATTCAGACCACTCAGTTTATACTATACAATTTCTGGCTTGGCCTTCAGATTTTTAATAAAAATAATTTTGATATGGTTAATTACTAGACATTAGCTATTTACAAGCAATTTGTTTTTTATTCACAGATTGCTAAAGAGAATAAATGAAAATAAAGACATGGTATCTTGGTCCATTTTTCTATTCATATAATAGAACATCACACACTGGAAATTTACAGATTAAGCGAATTTATTTCCTACTCTTCTGGAGACTGGCAAGTTCACATTAGAGAAACAGTAGTTAGTGAAGCTTTTCTTATTGGTGTGGACCCTCTGCAGACATCTTTGGTGGTGAAACAGCACCTGATGGAGCAGTGTAAGCTTACTCACTTGGCTCTGTTCTTTCTCTCATAAAACCATTAATGCAATCATGCCCCAGGCAATAGTGATCTCCTCTATTCCACCTTGCCTCCCAAAAAATCCCACCTTCCAGTACCATTAACATATGTATTTGGGGATTAAGCTGCAATGTGATTTATGGAGTAGACAAATCCAGCCATAATACACAATATTAGGCATTTTAAATTCTATCTCTTATTGATGAGACAAAACAAATGTGTTCGTATCCCTCCATTGCCTTTAGTATAAGCTCTGAGTCTCAAACACTTGTATATATTTGCGTGGACATACAACAAATATAAAGAATTGGGCAGAAAACTGTTTGAATGGTGATAGTTAATAACAATTATTACCAGCAGGATGGAATGTAGTGTAGAAGTTACAACAAGGAGTCATTTTACCAGTCCTGTATGCTTGAAGTATTCACAAGAGTAGTTCAAGTGCCACTTATAAAATTAAAAAAAAACAACGTTTATAGGACTATCTAAATATTCCAGATTGAATCTATATGAATACAAGCTTGTTTTATGCAAATTTTAGCAGGATTTTTAACTTTGAAATTTATGATTTTGGACTGTATATTAGAGTATATTGTATATCTACAACTCGTGGAATAAGAGCCATTGAGAAAGAATAGATTCTTGCAAGTTAGTGCTGAAGGCCTCTTTCCTGGGCTACAAGCACAGGACTAGCTCCTCATGTAGTTACCTAGGGGAAAGTCACCAGACCTTGGGCAGAAAGTGCCACATGCTCTCGCAGGTAGACTTCCCATGCTTCACACTTAAACTTCTAAGAAGCAAACCCAACCTGAGGAAGAATAGATTCTATACAGACAACAAGTAACTACTGCATGATTACACTTATATGCCTTTGTCTAAAACTCCTAGAGACAGAAAAGATAATATTAGTTTGTAGAGACTGAAAGGTGGAGGAAATAGGGAGTGTGTGTTCAAAGAGTATAAAGCTTCAGTTATGTATGTGAATAAGTTCTAGAGATGCGTTATCCAATACTGAATCTCTGTTAACCATATGATATTATGCATTTAAAATGTAGGAGAATATATATCATTTTTAATGGTCTTAATTAAAAAAATAAAAAGCAGAAGGACATAAAACAGCTCTGGGAGATTTTGATCATCTTCATGGGATGATACCAGAACCATAAATGTCCAAACCCATGAAATCGATACATTTTTGTGGATAGTTTCTAATTTATAAAGATAAAACTAAATATATTTTAAGTATAAAATGTGCTATCAGCAGACTTCTTTGCCATTCTCAACTTCTGTTTTAAGCAAAAAATTTACCCATAAGTGGAGACACTGCATGTATATCTAAATGAATAAACTGTAATGAGAGACCTTCACCACACAGCTGGAGCTAACCCTTAGCTATATTTAGTGTATTACGCAGGTATCTATTTGCCTCTGCTCTTTCCTAACTTGGAGCACATGTCTATGGATTGTGTAGGCTATTTGATATCAGTTATTTTTTTGGTGCTATCTTGCCAGTATTTGTAGTTTTACTACTGGTTGTAAAATCTTAGTCTAAAATATGATGAAGTCCTCCTAGTTTAGTTTTGCTCCTTGCCAGTCCTATGACTTTGGAAAAATTCCTTTTATTTCTTCCAACACGAACCTTCCCAACTGTACAACAGAACTCTATTTCTCTCCCAAGAACTTTATGTGGATCCTATGAGATATTGTAAGTCTAACCTAGCAATTTTAAAAATTAATAAGCCAATTTTAATAATTTAATCAGCAAAAAATTCACTTTTTGACCATGCTACCTTCTTGCTACTTATATTTGCAGTCACATTCCTCATAAATTTTAACTTTTAATTGAAAAACACTGTCATTTTTATAAATATTTCAAAGCAATCCAAGAAATTCCTTCCAACCATGTTGGAAAGTAACAATACATAAAATGTCCTCTATGCTCTTTGGCTTCTCAAAATTGGT
Organism: Dasyprocta punctata; assembly: GCA_004363535.1. Taxonomy (NCBI): domain Eukaryota; kingdom Metazoa; phylum Chordata; class Mammalia; order Rodentia; family Dasyproctidae; genus Dasyprocta; species Dasyprocta punctata. The sequence goes on along the minus strand of RJWM01014670.1, from coordinate 33,007 downwards.
GCTGTCATGGGTATCATTTACCATCAAAGACAGTTCGATCTGGTTTATTTTTGGAAATGAAGTTCCCTGAAAAGTAAACATGATCTGAGTTTTAGATATTTATTTTTTATAATAAAATACACTAGTATAATCTTATTAAGGATTTGTAGGCATTCTCTCAAAAATACCTAAGTTTCTCTACTTTGTGTCATCTGATTTTTTAAAATCTTTTTTCTTAAATCTAAGAATCTCATTAAAAAATTCATAAGAATAATTGAAATTTTCAAATAGTAAATCAGAAAATGCAAATGTTGTTTTTCATATATGTTTTGTAAAATTACACTTACTGCATAATCAATAGTTTGTTTAACAATCTAAGGAATAATTCATAATAGATAACTGCTCTTTGAATAAATTTATGACATTTGTGCTTCTCAGATTTATGTGATTCCCATTTTAAACCATCTGACTTGTTTTATCATTAGATTTCTCCTTTTCACTGGGCAATGCAATTTCATTTCATTCTTAATGAAAGAGAAGAAAAACGTAAATAGACATTTACTTTGCCTTTTTTACATAGTTATTTCACCTTAAAACACAGTGGAGCTTTTCCTGTTTAAGAATTTGAAGCGCTGACCAGCATCCACCCCTCAACTTCCCTTCAGATGCTCCCCATTTCAGTTATGTGGTCAAACTCTGAAAAGAACTATCAGATGTGTCCTAAATGACATCAAATTCCTTTCCCTTCTATTTTTTTTCTGTGACTGGAGTATTTATGCTGGGAGGAATTTAATATGTTAGTCCCAACTGACAACAATAAGTCCCTATGCAAGTGTCACTACTTGATTCATAGAAGTAGTCAGCACAATGAACTGTGGAAAGTTTCGGAATATAATTTGTCTTTCCTCTTCATGTCATTAAACTCATACACACACAGAGAAAGGCAATAATTCAGCCAAAATTGGAAACCTTGAATTATCAGTTATAACTTTAAAATCAAGTGCTACTAACTTCTGTGCAGTGAAATATTCATCCAGCAAATCTGCTCTGGTTTCAGGATATTCTAGGCATAACATTTATGGAACACTTATCATGAGACACCAGATGTGTGCTTGGATGGTTGGCTTTCCAGTCCTAGCAGGTGCTGATAACCAAATACAGGCACAGTAAAAGCTCATTCTGAGCTTTTCTGAGATGTGATGTAAAGTAATTACTCAAGTGCATATTGACCTTATCCTACTCTGAAATCTTAATTCACTCTGGAGAGGAGAGGTAGTGTCTGTATTTTCCTGGTTTTCCGAAGAACTTTGTAAAACAAGGACTAATTATAGCCTTCAACCTTATTTCCAAATAATAATAACAATAATAACAATATTTAAACTAAATGCTTGCTATGAGCCGCATTCAGTTCTATATCCATATATTAATCCATTCTATTTCTATATTGGCCCTAGAAAATGGGTACCTTATTATTCTCTTTTTGCATTCAAGCACCTTTTTTCTGCAAGTAACTGCAACAATTTGTCTCCTGCTTGTAATACACTCTTTTGCTGCTCCTTTTTGTATGTGTTCATAGTGTCTGATTCAAAGGCTTTGTGAATTTCACCAAGGGATATTTATCAGTGAAGTTGTAAGCAAGGACACTAACATAAGAAAAATAGTATTTTACTTAAGAGATATTGTTTAGTTCACAATATTACTGAATAGTTTTGAGAACTAAGTTAAAAAATAAAAACAAATAGATAAAAACAACTACCTGGCTCTATTCTTTGCTAATAAAGAGCTGTGTCTTGGGATTTGTCTTTGTCAACAAAGTATAAGTGAAATTCTCTGATATCACTTCAGAGAAGTTTTAAGAGATGTTGCATGACTTTACTCTTTTTACTCTATTGTGTAATGGAGGATATCCCACAGAGGGTCTGCACCTAAAGTCTGAGTACTAAAATATAAATGTTTATTTTGGTTAACCCTTGAGATTTTGCTTCGTTTGTGCAAAATGTAGTCTAGCTTAAATTACCCTATAAAAGGGGCACTCAGTGGGTAATAGTACTATTTCCAAGATGATATAACTGTTAGTTTAGGAGGATACTGTTTCTTTCTGTCAGGAAAAAGGACTTTGCTAACTAACACTTCTGCTAGCTTTGCAGCTCAACATTAAATACTAGTCCTGGTGCTACAGTCATCATTGCCCCAGAAACAAAATTTGCTATTGCCATAACCGCTAGCATCATGAATTTGGCATATACTGTTGGTATTCGTTAATTCCTGAATCTGTCCCTGGGAGACAGACATTTGATTACTAGAGTCCATCACTAGTACTTATGCCCCAGTTACAAAGGTGTCTAGGAAGTAAATATTTGGCTTTATCAGATTTTTGTGGTAGAAAAATGTCTCTTTTTATAAACATTCATGCCAAGGCATAGATCAAGTAGCAAATGGAACTTAATTAGGAGAGGCAAAACTTCTAATATGTCAAAGGTTTCAGTTAAGGCAGGTTATTTCTTACTCCCTGTGTTAGTCAGCTTTCTGTCATTGTGGGAAAATACATGAGAGAAACAACTTGTGAGGAGAAAGGATATATTTTTTCTTGAGATTTCAGAAGTTTCAGTTATGACGAGATTGTACCATTGTTTTGGGGCCTATGATGATGCCGTGTTTTAACTGTGTACCAAACCTTCTACACATGAGCTCTTGGGAGACATTTCAGATCCAAACCATATGTAACATTGCTTCTCCCTCCCCTGCACTTCCCTCCCCTCCCCGCCCTCTCCTGTCCTCCTCCCTCCTCTCTTCTCCTCTGCCTTCTGCTATTCTTTCTCTTCCTTCTCTCTCTCTACCCCTAACGTTCTATGAAGTTTAGTCAACTGAGTTTTGAAACAGCTATGATCATTCACAAATAACTGGATAGTAGAGAAATAGAAGGAAAGAGAAAATCAAAACTCTACCTTGAATGAAAGTTACATTATTCAGTCTAGATTATTATTTACAAGTGTTGAAAATCTGTATCTCACATTTTATTCATAACTTATCTGCATGAATGGGTGATAGTAAATAGACCTCAAAACTCAGCACATTCATCATCTGAAGAAGAAAATGAAATTCTGGTCTCCTTCCTTAGGAAAAGGTATATACAGATGAAGTTCCTAATAAGAGTTCCTATTCCATATAATGCTTGACATTTTGGTGAAGAAATTGAATTTTGTCTTTTTTTTCCAGATGTCTCTATCTATCTATCTATCTATCTATCTATCTATCTATCTATCTATTCATCAATCTATCTTATTTACCTACCTGTGTATCTGTCTATCTATATATAGATACAGATATCCTATAGAATTATAAGACCTCTATATCTATATCTATATATCCTATATACTTACACAAAGAGATTCCTTTCTAGGGATCTTATCACCATGTTTTAATGAAAAAAAATTAATGACCCAAGATTTCTTGATGCAATTGACCCCACTTGCATTTCAACTTCAGTGTCTCTTGGTGCTTGCAACTATAATGACTTTCATTTCTTCTCTTGAATTAAAGAAAACCATGCTTTCCACATACAGCTCCCCCATCTTCAAAATTTTGGGACATGTACCATTTCCAAAACCAAGCAACACTATTCTGTAGTGCAAACATGCACTAATTAAAAAATACTTTGGAGACTGTGAGATTCCGACAAAGCTTTTGGTTTATTGATAAAAGAGACAATGTAGATACCTTTGTTTTGTGACTTTTGTTATTGTATTTAAAGCATATTTAGGGCTATGCCAGCATTCTGTGAACTTAATAGTGCAGCATGCAGGGGAAAAGTCAACATGATAAAGATGGTAGGACAGTAAACAGTAAAGAACAAAATACTTGTTAATTTAATGATAAATTTCTCTGTGTTTCAAGCTACTATCAGGCAGACATTTTGTTAACTGAAAAAAAAATTCCGCACTGAAGTACCTAGTGACATGACATCATAAGAAAGAAAAAATATTTTGAGGAAAAGATATTTTACACATACTTGGAAAAAAACAATGAAATATTCCTATCACACAAAATAGAAAACAAATACATGATGTAAAATATTGCTTCTGTAGCTTTATTTTCAGTGTGTTTCTTGAGTTGGCAGCATTTTATATATTGTGGTTTCTCTCTGTGTAAGTTTATTTTATCTTAGTAGTTATGCTGGTGACCAACTGCATAGAAAAATTCACTTTTCTAACTAGATCTTTATTTTTTCTAGCAAATACTGTGTTTTTTATCTTCAAGTGTTGACATTTGTTAAAAACATTTGTTTTTTGGTTATATTGTCATCTTAGATTGACTATTTTGAGGACTGATCCCAATTTTGCAGCTCATTAGAAGTTGATTTTAGGCAAGTTTATTCAAAGAGAACTTTACAAATCTATGTCCTAAATTGTACATGAATACTTAATTACTGTAAGTAGATTCTTAAACTTCTACTAACACTGAAATATCTCAGGATGTATTCAAACTAAAATCATGTTATTTCAACAAATATTTCACAGTTTTTAAAAGTTCCTTGTAGACCTTTAAATTCTTGATTGTGATTACATTTCTAGGAAAAAACCAAAACATTTGCCAAAATATCTGCTAAAGAGAAAAATAAAAATACAGTAATGAATAATTCCAAAATTTATTTTAAATTATATGTACTAGTTAGTGTGACAGTAAAAATATACTGTACAATTTATGCAGAATATGTCCTCTCTTCTACTATCCCAACATATCCCACATAGACTTAGACATGTAGATACTACATCATTGGTATTAATACTCATTTTTTCCTTCTCAAAATGAAAGAAATATGTTTTGTATTTTTCAGAAAATATTACTTTCAATAAATGACATTAAAAAATAAGGTTGCTGGTAATAGAGCTACAAATAATGGCATTATTTTGACTCCTCAAAACATGACTCATGCGCATCTGAGATATTTAGAAGGAATAACAGGCTGTTTATGAAATTTATCTCTACATCTTAGTGATGTTAAAAAGCATACTTCTATTTCTGTCTTGGATATTGTCATTTTGGTGAATATAAAATTTACAGGATATTTCAAAATTTAACTGGCTTTAATTTCTTTATTATGAGACAAATAGCTACATTTTTCTCTCTTAACATTTATACATAATTAATACTAAGTCATTTAAATTCAATTTAATGTTTAACAATTTAAGTGGACACATTAAACTATTCAGAATTAAATCTGATTACATGATTTTTGAAAGGTAGTATATGTGGCTTAATGAAAGCCATAAAATAATTCTTTGAAAAGGATCTAAAAATTTAACTACATGTGTATATAATTTCAAATTATTTAAATTATTGTGCTCTTCTTCATACAAATTTCTAATTTAGTTTTAGCCTTAATGTTAGCACATGTATTTTTAATATTCCTCAACTTTATGACACAATTTGGCTAGATTTTTAACATTGGAAAGAATGAATAAAAGTTCATGGACTACAAAAATCTTAATGCTGTAGTCTGACTAATTAAGACACTCACATCCATTATTACTAAAATTACCAATTCTGCCCGATCAGAAATTGTTAAACACTTTTCAGTCACACATTAAGTTATTGCAATCTTTTGAGTGACTAAACAGCCTCTCAGGTACAGTTTACCTTTAAGATCAAAAGAACACTCTTTCCTCTCTCTATGAAGTATCTGAGTAACCTTTTCTGGAAAATCCTAACTGCATCTAACGTTCTGCAGGAGTTCAAGCATGTTTCATTTACGAACCTTTCTCCAAACAGAAGTACTTGAGATACTCATTCACAGCACACAAACACACAAAACTCAAGGTAGGATTATAAGAGGGAATGGGGCACTGATCCATCCACGGTACAAGGTTAAACTGGTTAAATTCCTCAAATGTATTTGGTAAATCAAGGACTGCTCTATCTCAGTATTGTCAAGAAATAGCTGAAGATCTGCTTGATATTGACAATGCTAATACAAGCCAAGAGTCTTTTGGGACACTTTGTTGTGTAACAACTTCCTCATTTATAATTTCAGTTAAATCCATTTATGCTTTAACTTGTGAATCAGCTCCCTTACAGTGTGCCATCACACACTGATAAGCTCTAAAACACGTGCCAGCTGTAATGTGTTAGGCACTCCTCTTCATGTTCCCTAGATGTTCATTCACTGTACAGGTTTAAGCAAGTTCATCCTATGTATCTCTTAGAGTTTGTGGATCAAACAGGACAATTGTAAGTTACCCGGGGACTTCTAGGAAGTTACCAGGGACTTCTTTAGATCTGTACCACAAACCATTAAAACACCAAATGCCAGCTACACGCAGAATTTACAAAATTTCTGAGCCTACAATCTGCCACATCTAGTATAGCTCTAGAAGTTCCCAGGGGAAGAATGGTGGGAGGATGAAGAAATAAAGACAAGATTCAGGAAGCAGAAACCTGAAGTCAGGTGGAACCCTCTCTCCAGAAGGCAGAAAGGAACTGCTCAAGGCCTGCAGCACGTTTATTTATATACTTAGCAGGTTGATGCCACATGACACCCCACTGCCCAGCAGCCTGTTTGCATGGCAGCCTCCACCGCCAGGCATTCCAGGATCTGGGACACCTCGTTCACGTGGCTCGCTTCTGGCACTCCGCACAGATGGTCGGTCTCCAACTTCAGCTGCTCCCCTCAATGGTCTTCTATACCCATTTTCTTGTTATGCCTTGGTTTGTATATTCGTCATTATCTCCTTGATAAAATGGAAAATATACCTATAGGATAGAGGTAAATCGGCTTCTCTGGCATATCCTAGCTGCAGGTTTAGTGGCCTTCCCTATCCTCCGTCCATCGTTAGATTGATTCCACAATTCTGTGGAACCTTACACACTCCCTCATCTCCACACTTAACAGAATCTTTTGAATTCAATTCAGTGACTCACAATGGGAATTTTCATACTTGGGAGATGGTGATAATTCCCTGGATATTTAGTTTGCTGGAGAGGTGCTGTTGTTGTTTTTCAATCACTTAAACAGAACATCCTGTTCATGTATGGAAACCATGGACTGAACCTTGGACAGTGAAATTAGCGCTGGGTTCACGGTCAGAAATTAGTCCCATTTGTGTAGTTTTATCAGCTTTTAGACCATCAGGGTTAACTGTAATAATAAGTCTAGTTTTGATGTTTGACAGTATACATTTTTCCAGTTACACTATTGAGCTTCTCCTTCTGCTTTAACCCTGGGCAACCTTATGAAAAAGGCTATGTGTTCTCTTGTTTGGCGTCAGTAGAAAGCTAAAACCATGCAAGCCCCAGCTGGAGTGTGGAAAATTTCACTGCAGTCCCATTATCTAATCATTGTAAAAGATGAGCCACTCTCTGCACTCCATTCTTTGAAGCTAGTTGTAATAGACTGTCTTGGGAGCACATCCTTCTCTTTTTGGAGAGAGTTATTTGGTCTACAGTAATAATTTTATGCCTTCTTTTCCAATATGTGGCAGAATCATTCTTGACATTGAACCAAATGTGATTGGAGCAAGCTATCTGCTTCTTTATAGTGGTTAAATCAAAAACATTGCCAATCAAATTTTATTCTTTCTATTCAAGTATAGAGAAAAGAAGAAAACTGAGTTTCTTCAAATATCCAAGGCAAAAACTTCAGCGATCATGTGAACATTATAGCCATTATAAAGATTCCCACATTAATGAAACATTGATTCCTTTTACTGCATGACTAGTAAGATATTTAACAACAGCAATATTAAGCAAAGTGGTGTTACTGCTCAAAACCACACACAAAAAAATAAGTTTGGGAGATAAGAAACTGTTTTCAGGTGTCTGTGTCTGCATTATTGAAGTGATTGATTTTTATTGTATTGCTTTCTTTGTTTCTAAGTGCTTTGTAAAAGAAGTTTAGAAGCATTCATTTTTACCTAATTGTCCAAAATACAAATATGGTGCTTGCACAATAATACTTCTGTTGATAAATTTTTGACCTTTGGAATTAACTATAACATTTACATCTCTGTCTTTAGAATGATTTCCAGTCATGAGTTAATTGCTAATCAACTAGTACTCAAGGGAGTTCAATATAAAAAAAGAAGTACAAAGAAAGGGAGTTGATGGAACATTGCTTATGACAATAGAGAAAATACAATGAGCCCATAAGGCTTAAATTATGTTTTAGCAATGACTAGAATGTTTTGATTCACAAATTGCATTGAAAATAATGTCCATGATCTCCACCCAAGAAATTTCAAAGTGCAGTAATCTACACCATTCCCATTCTCCTAATATGTCTAAGAATGTGTGGATGATGAAATCCTGGATACAGTCCTGCTATTTTTTTTTAACTTCACCTGGTGAAAAAGGATTTCAGATGAACTAAGAAGATTCCTTTGTTGTTGTTGTTGTTGTTGTTGTTGTTGTTTTTAAAGCAACTTGCTATAAAATGAGCCCAGTCTTCAGAACTGATGTTTTGTGCTAAAGCCTAGTTCTGGGGAGCTGAAATCCATGCAAATGTAAGGGATTTGCTGGCTGCAGCGCTGTTGCTCCTGCTCTGATTCTGCAGCATCTGTTGAACTGTGACTATGTGTGCAGGGTAGTCCTGGGGTCAGCTTCCAATTCCGATCACTCCCTCCACCTCTAATGTAAAAGAACATAAGAGTTCTTTGAAGGTGAGAAAAATGATGATTTTCCTGATGTCAGGCTAATGTTTGGCCTGGGGACACACCACATAAATTGACAAATATTAAAGACAAAAATATCGATTTATGCACATCACCCCATTTGGGGGATAAAATCTATTCACTGTGTGAATTAAATGAGATCGCTGACTCAAAATGTCCTTCCTTTTTTTATGTGGTTCAGGAATAATACTGTTGGCCTTGCTTTCTCCTCTCAGAGTGATTGGGCTTATTATCCTTCTGTTCACAGTCCACTGCAAGAAAATTTAACCTTGAATCTCAAGGAGAGGTTGTTAGAAAATATAGTTTTTATCTCAAAGGAGACCGCTTATTTCCTTTCAAAATTTCTCACATTTACCCATGATATTTAGATCTTCTTTGATCAAATATTTGTCTGAAAGAAAAGTAATACTTGTTTCTATGAAGATGAAATTAAACAACTTTAATTCAACTGGATTCCACTTTCCAATAATATTGTAGACTATCTCAAAAATTGACACAGATGTTGCTTATAAATTGAAATTTTTAGCATATATTGTAACTTTTGAAATTATCTTTAGCATTTGACTTTTGAAAATGTGTTTGTTTAACCTTATCATTTAATGTTACTAGAAAAAAATAATTTTTTCTTATCATTTATAGATTGTCTTGGAAGCCAGACAGTTCATTTGTAAAATTATTTGACAGTCTTCTTCACCAGAAAATTTTCTATGTTTGAGCCTTAAATCAGTATTTGAGACTGTATGATACATAAAGAAAAATATTTTGCATTTTTCGGTGAAAATAAATATACAAATTGTCTATATCACCTGCATTTGTGAATACAGTCAATGAGTTTGTATTCAGTGAATAATATTCTATTAAATTTATTCTTTGCATTTTATATGACATCAGCTAGCTTTAGTTAACTGTTTTATTTATATGCGTGATCTGCAGAAGACTGCTTCAGTTATTTTAGCAGTCATATTTTCTCATCATTCCTTTTTGAGGAGATGGGAAAGGAAAATCTGACCTCTTAGTCAAGCAGAATTATAAAGATTTAGTGATAACATCATGCAATTATACCATTATTTTTCTCCATCTACACTGATAGATAAAAAGCTAGAATATTTTAGAGCCTTGACTGCTTAAACTTATTCTTGAGGATTGTATTTACAGAAAGCGTTGCTAATGGGTAACTTTTTTACTTTTCATATGGAAGACAAATCTGTATATCAAAAACAAATTCTTAATGGAATATTTTTAAATTTGACCATTTTAGCATCACTTAAGTTTATTTTGTCTTCTGCATTTTTGGTTTTAGAAAAAAAATTGTTCTAAAGTTATAGAATAAGGTGCTATATACTATGAATTAAATTTATAATATTTTAACTATAAAATTGTTGTATATATGTAATTATGTATACATTTGTGTTCATGTATTTTAACTCTAAAATTATACTTAGTGAAAGTGTATGATGTGTAAAATAACATTTGAAAAAACTTTTTTCCATTTTTCGGAACAAACTTTTTCTTTTATTGTATTAAATTTGAATGAGACGTTTTGAATTAAGTATACTATAGTTGTAAATTGTTTTGAAAAAAGAGAGAATCAAACAAAAATGGAAAAAGACTTTTTCAAGTGAGAAGGGGACCAACAATTAGAGGGGGTAAGAAGGGATGGGAGGGGAAAGGACAAAGTGTGCCTTGTAAACTCCCCATGAAAATGTAAGCATTGTGTACTGCAAACACATACTAATAAATATACATAATTAAAAGAGAGTACTGAAAACACAAAATTTATTTTCAGAAATGCCCTATTTGTTTTCTAGAACCCTGCTTCAGCATTATCCACTGGGTTTCTGAATAATTACATAAACAGGAGGCGTCGTGGCTTGAGGTTCCAGGGAGGGATTATACCCATGCAGCCCAGGTGTCTCACCATTGTCATGCAGGTAATGCTATGTTAGATACAGGCATTTCTGGAGCAGTTAGAAGACAGGTCCAGAGATGTGTAGGCAGAGTCATCTCTGCTCCAGAGTCTGAAGTGTGGGCACTCTTGCCAGGTTGCAGAATGTGGATATGTACAGGCCAAACACTGCTCCAGGAAGAAGGACATGGACAACAGCTTTGTCCCTGGTGTTCATGGTACAGGCCATGGTACTAGGTTCTATCTACAGTGTGGACACGTGTAGTGTGTCAGTGGCTCCAAAGTCTGGGGGTAGACTTTTCTGCAGCAGTGGTGACAGTGTCTACACTGTTAGTGTGCGCAGTGAGGCCATGGAGTCAGAGTGTAGAGCATTGACACTCACAAAATGACCACAGCTCCAGGATTCTGGCCACTTGCAGTGTTGAGGTAGTAGTGTCCTGGTCCCAGCACAACAGTTCTGTTTCTTGGTGTAGGCTTTTTAGCAATTTCTTTCCGGGAGCTTGAGGGGAGTATATGTGGTGACAATAGCTGTTGGCTACCTCCTTGGAGAAAACAGCTATAAACCAGGCCACTGGTACTTCTGCGGGACCTGTTGCATGGCTGACACAGATAGCTCTCAGCCTTCATTGTTCCTATCTGTTTGGTCTTCTGTGGCATGAGAGTGGAGAGAGAGAGAGAGAGAGAGAGCAAACAAAGGCTTTTATTGAGGGAAAGGGAGGGTTGCCGAAGAGAGGCAGGCACACTCTGGAAGCTTCAGAAAAAAACTGCTTGCTTTATTTGGAATTTGACAGAGGGCAGAGTTAAAGAGATGCGTGGAATGATGCATTGACAGCTGATTGGAGGAGCCTTTGCACGTGTGCAAAAAGAGGGAGGTTTGAATTGTGAATTCTCAAGAAGAATGCAGGGAGGTGCTGTCCACCACCGAAAGGAGCCCACACGTGGGGAAAAACCCATCACTATCCTTCTAGGAATCAACCTCTTCCATGACCCTTTCTGTGTGGTTATTCTCCAGTTTTTTCCTCCATAGTATTGCTGCAGTTTCTTAATTGAAATTCTTTTTCCCAAGACATTTTTTTTGTAGCTAAATTTATATTTGGATTTTTGTTTGTGTTTTTTGTTTGTTTGTTTGTTTTGCTTTTTGGTGGATAAATGAAGGGTAGTATTGCCTGCTCTGTCATCTTGCTGACATCATAGATGAATTTTTATACAATTAAGATGTTAGGATTTGTGTGTGCAATGTTTTCACATTTGGAAATTGTGTCCCAAGGCCTGCTTCTTCATAAGACTTTCCCGAAGATTGTAATTTGAACAAAACTTTCCTTCAACATATATCATGGAGGATCTCTGTTGTAGTATATTGTATTTTCTTTTATTTTATATTGCCAACATTTGTATAAATCATAGTGTGATTATGATTATGGTTTATTCTACTAGGAAGTCCTCACTTCATTCAATATAAGGTCATATATGACATACTGGCAGTTCTGTCAAGGACAGATCACATGGAGGATGATGGTGCCATAAGGTTATAATAAAGCTGAATAACTTGTGTTAACTAGTCCTTTCATAGCTATTGTAATGCCATATAGCAATGCATTACTCATATGTTTGTGGTGATGCTCATATAAACAAATCTATTGGACTGCCAGGCATGTAAAACTATAGCACATACAAATATATATAGTATACAATATTTAATAATAATAATGAGCAACTGGCTTATGTATCTATCTTACTATACTGATTTTCATTATTTTAGAGTGCACTTGCTGTATGTTTTAGAAAATAATTTACAAAAAATGAGTCCTGTCTTGTGGTAGTGTCATACCTTTGTACTTGTGTTAAGTCTATTTAAATTGCTCATAATACGGTAGAATCACCTAGCAGTGCATTTTCAATGATACGTAATGGTATTGGCTCACTCCATATTGGTTCGATTTTCAGTACTGGAAATTAAACCCAGGCCTTTAGGCTGATATATTCCCAGCCATTTTTTTTTTTTAAGCAAAGATCTCACTAAGTCACTGAGATGCCTTAACTTTATTTGAATTTGTCATCATTCTGTCTCACTCTTCTACAGTGCTGACAATACAGGTATATGCTATTATGTCCTCCTATAATAAGTACTTCTTACTAATTATCTTAGAGATAATTGTATAAACGCTGTGAGGTTATCGTATATTTAATTACAGATAATCGTTTATGTGGAAGAGAGGTTGTGGTAAGTACACTGACTTCCAGGTAGGGACTTTCTTAAACATAAGAATATATTTTGATTTATGATTTTATCTTCACACAGTAGGAGAAAATATGATGAAATATGGGGGGTGAATGCAGTTACTAATATCATTTGCATATATTTTAGTTTCTTGTTCTAATTTGAAATAAAATTGCAGTATTATAAATTGTCTTAGTTACTTTTCTTGTTGCTGAGACAAAATATCTAACACCCAAAGTTAAAGGAGGAGTTTATTTAGCTCACACTTTGTAGAGGTTTCAGACCATAATTGGCTGACTCTGAGGCAGGGTGGCATGGCAGACAGGCATCACATAGGATAAATGGTTCACAATGGGCAGAAGGTAAAACAAGTAAAGGTCAAACACAGCTCTTTCTACCCCTTATATTTTATCCAGGCTACTTAGGGCATGTAGCACTCACACTGTTAATCCCAGTATCCTCGATCCTAGCATTGCATCATGAATCAATCCCAACGCCACACACTTAAGATCCAGTCACCTCTGAAAAAGCCCCACCTATGATTGCATGAGACTTTGGGGAACATGTAGGCATAAGGCATAACATAAATCTGATACAATTGTCATCTTATTCTGAATGATGTTATTGCAATACAAATAAACATTAACTGTTGGCAGGGCTAAAAATGTTCACTTTGGCTCTTTCTCTCTGTGTGTGTGTGTGTGTGTGTGTGTGTGTGTGTGTGTATACCCTTCTATATCAAACTGCTAAGAGTTTTGTAAAGCCCTTGTCATAATTTCAATTTATTCTGTCTCAGTGCTCAATGATAAAGAATATCTTTTTCTAGTTTCTAAAAAAAGCACAGTTCAGGGTACATTCTTCATATTTAAGGTAGAATTCACACATTAGAATTAATGTGTAGTCTTATTTGGATTTAAAATTGCCACCTGCAATTGTTAAGTCACACTATCATTTAATAAATTCTCCTTTTAAATGTATTTTAATTCAAAGATAACTTTATTGATAAGCTTAATTTTCTCTTTTCAAGATGGGTGAGTATATAAGTAAAAGCTGAAAGTGTTTTCAAGTGTTTTCAAGGTTACTATGATAATGCTTTAGTTTGACAATTGTTGAGTTGAAACTCCCAATTTTATTCTAATAAATGCTTCTTAGGCAGAAATTTAAGAAGAAATTATCTACTGGTGCTTCATGGACTTTTAGAAGTAAAATTAACATCAGTTACTTAGACAAAATCAAAGAGAAAAAAATAAAACCTGTTACTCCACTAAGTTTTCATCTAGCTGGACAGAATATTGTTAATAATTCATATCAGTATAATTATAAAGTTGTTGACAATAACAAGTAATAATTTGTATATATTTATTTCCATTTTTGTGGAGTAATTGTACATTTCTTTTAAGAAAAGATCTTGCCAAATCACTAAATTGCCTTAGTGGAAGAAGAAAAAACTACTGGTACATTCTTTGCTAATGCTACATGTCTATTAGCTAGACTTGGAATTGTATGTAAGTATATTTCTTCAAAGCTTGACGTATTATAACTGTACTGCAACAAGTCAATTTAAATTTACATTAAATGTATTACATCTGATTTCTCGGTACTTCCCAATTTTGAATACATGGGATCAGTTAATATGTAAAAATCTTACCATTTCTCCTGACCATACCCTTCTCCCATGAAGCCTCGCACTTTCAGGCATTTCAGTGTTAGAACAGTCCAACTGGGTATCTAATATCCACAAGACCATTTCTGATTTCCTAACTGGTTATGAAATATCTTTCCTGAACACCAACAGTAAATTTTTATTCTCCATTCTTTTCTTATTAATTGTCACATTTTTGTATACATGATGATCACATTCAGTATATGAAATTTGTGCCTATGCATGATATAACTTGATTCTTTTTCCCATTTAAATTTTTATTCTCTTATGTCATAGAAATATCTATTTTCCCTTTAGCTATGTTCATTTTTATGTGCCCCCTCCAAGTATAAACTTTGAGACTACAAAATCATATCTTACCTACTTTTCTGTCCACTGGAATATCTAGTATAATAGAATAAATGCATCTTGTATTTGTAGAGTCCTATTCTTAAAATCTTGATGATATAAAGAATATTTTTCTCAAAATTAGAATGGCCCAAATGAGTTGTATCTAAAATGGTTTGTACATGAAATTCAATCACTAGGTGAGGACTTGGGTTGACTGACTTGTAAAGCAACTCATATTATGTATAACTTGACCAAAATGGCAAGTTCATGAAGCAAGCAGAGTGAGCATTTTAAAAGAGAGTTTTCTAAAAGATAGATAATAGGAAATAGATCATTCTCAAACAGGAAGGGGATCAAGAGATGGGGATTAGAAGTAAAAGAGGGAAAAGGGGATCAAAAGAGGAATGAAGATATGTTATGCACATGCGGCAACTCCACATAAAGAATGTAAGCATTATGTATTGCAAACATGGACTAATAACAATTTTTTAATAAAATATTTTTCTACTGGGTAGATTGTTTATTCTTCCTTGGTGTGAGAGAGAGAAGAGAGGAAAAACAGAAGGAAAGAAAAAGGTCTTTTACTGGGGTATGGGAGGGGTCCTGAAGAGACGCAAGCATCCTCTGGAAACTTCGGGAAAAAACGCTGGCTTTATTTGGAATTTGACAGGGGCAGAGTTAAAGGGGCAGGTAGAATGACACATTGACAGCTGATTGGAGGAGCATTGGTGTGTGCACAAAAAATGGGAGTTTTTACTTTTGGGTTAGTGAGAAGATCGCGGGGAGGCGCCAGTGCCATGTTACCCCACACATGGGGAAAAACCTGTCATTTCCGTCTTTTGATAAGGGACAACATGTCTCTCTGGCTACTTCCTGCTGAACGGGAGCATCATGCTAGGGGTTGGAAGGGTGGACGGGATGACAGGTAGGTGTCACACAAACTGGCGTGGTGGTGATGTCACTGAGGACCAGGAGTTCTTTGGCAATGAACACACAGATCCTGAATTGAATGAACCTTGAAAGAAGTTTAAATACACAAAGAGCTATGAACAAAAAAAAGTGGTGATGAGGGGGCCTAAAATGGGCAGTAGGAAACAGGGTCTGTGAATCTAATGTAGGCAGCCCAGGACACCAGGGAGTGGAATTGGAGGCTGTGTATCTCTTACCAACTTCTGTTGCAAGTTCTCTGAGCTTCTTTACCTGTCCTTTTACAATACCTGATTGATGTACAAAATAACAACATCATGCAGTATCCCCTCTTTTCAGCTGTGAGTACATTGAGTGTATGTCCCTGCTAGAGGACTGCAGCCAATGAATCGATTTGGTCCTAAAGTGAGTCAAAAAGATTTAGAGACTGCATCAATGGAGGTTCTTAGATCATATGATAACTGAGTATAAAAGTGGGCAGTCACTCCAAGTCCCCCTACCCCCATTCCTACAGCTGAAAAGATGCCTATTCCTGTCAAGATAGGAGCTATTGCAGCTCTGTGTATAAGTGTATGAGGTATAAGTGAGAGAGAGAGGTTTGTTGTCCCCACATGATTTGTGTGACATTCTACTTGTGGAGTCACTACTGCTACTGTACAAAAGCCCTCCAGACAGACGAGAGGCAGATATATGCTACATGCCCACAGAATTGTCCATGGGATGGGCATATTAGTGATGACTTATGAAACACATTTTGTAAGTAGTGTAAGAAGATAGACATATGAAGTGGCCTCGGAGTCATTGGCATGGTGTATACAGGTCAGATTTGCAGGCCAGAGTTGTCCAGGAGATAGCGTAAGGGGTCCAACAATTTTGGCTAGTGAATGTGTCTGAAAGATGGATTGGTCCATTTGAACTGGGTAAGCCATATACAGATCTTGTTGCAAAGGTAGATATAGTCAACAGTTGAAGAGATGAGCATCATCCTCTGACAGTTGGAGTGCTGTTCTTAGAAAGTGGTAAGTGTTGTTGAGAAGGTGAGGTATGGGTAGAGGTATAGGAGTGAGTCTGGAGGGTGAGAAGGCAGATAAGAGAGTGTCTGTGATAGGGTCCATGGTAGGGACAACATTTTTGGTGTTATAAACATAGAGATTTTTTGAGAGGAGGCAATATATAGTTGAAATCCCAAAGTGTTACTTCAGGGAAGTAGTTTCTGAATTTTTTATGTGAATGTGTAAGACCTGTGTCCAGTATGTATATGTGGTAGTCATATTTATGTAAATGTAATCATCATGATTTGTCCAAAATTGAAGATTACTACATCCTATGGGTTCACAATCCCAGTGGGGGCAGTGAAAACTGGTGTATAGTTGGTGTTTCAGGGCAGAGGTAAAACTCGGGGGCAGTGGCTGCATACACAAGTTGTCTGTAACAGGTACCTGTCGTAGTGAGCACACTCCAAGGGATGTTAAGCATTAAAGGTCCTGAAGTCTAATTGGCCTGAGCAATAATTATGTGGGTGTAGCCAGCTACTCCTCCATGTTTGGTAAAATAGAAGTCATAAGTTGGGAGGAGAGGAAGTTGTGGTTGTGAAGGGGAGATTAGGAATACTATACACATTTGGAAGAACATCATGTTTGATAAGACGATTGAGAACTGTGAAGAGCCAAATTATAAATATAAAGAACTCTCTGAAGGCAATCTTGTGTGTAACATGGGAAAGACTGTTTGAAGGGCTACTATGGAGAGAAGAACTGCAAAACAGCATGGAACCCAAAACCAGTTTGAGTAGCAAAGCATCTGTCAAATGGGAGTTTGTAGCTGTTGATTTTTAGTGAGACAGAGGCAGGTGGGGGACAAGACTGGGAGGATCACTCTGTGTGTTTTGGGTCGAGATTACTGAATAATGGTATCTTTTTGTCTGGGTGATGTAGAACCAAGACAGTAGTCCAGCAACCTTGACAGCTGTTGGGGTTGCAAGGTAGACCAGATAAGGTCTGTCCCACTTTGGTTGGAGTCCTATACCTGTGGGCTTGGGAAATGTAAGATAAATTAAGTCTCCTGGGGATATAGGAGGGTAGGGAGATGTTTCATCTGAAGGTTAAGGGAGACAAAGGTCAGCATGTTGATGTAGCAGGTGTTGAAGAAGGGAAAGAATTGGAATATAATCAGCAAGAGGTGGGAAGCCTGGGGAAGAAGGAAGATTGCTCATATATGAACTCAAATAAGCTTAAAAAGGTTGGTGCTAATGGAAAGGCCCTAAGTTTAGCTAGTGCTAAAGGAAGAAGTTGATGCCAAGGCTGGTATAATTCTAGAATAAATTTTGTGAGATGAGTCCATTTGCCTTTTCTAGTTTTTCCTGAGGATTGTGGGTGATGTGGTACATGTAAGCACCAGGTGATATTAAAACTTGTAGAAACCTGTTGAGTGATTCATGAAATAAAAGCTGAGGTTGCATACTTTGAGGCAGACCAAACCTGGGAATGATTTCTTGTAATAAGGCTTTTACAACTACATCAGCAGTTTTCCTGGTTGTAGAGAAGGCCTCTAATAATCCTGAAAAAGTACAGACAAGAGTAAGAAGATATTTAACACCTTTGTATCTAGGCATGTGAGTGAAGTCTATTTGCCAATCCTGACCAGGGGCTTGTCTGCAAAACTGGTGAGCAGGAAAAGAGTGGGGTGGCGCATGACCCTGAGGAGAGGTTTTAGCACAGAGCTGATAGGTGTGAGTTATCTGGTGGATGATAGCACTCAGAGAAGGATGTGTGATCACTGGTGCCAAGGGTCTGTACAGTGCCAGTGATCCCATGTGAAAACAGTTGTGTAAATTAGTGACAATATCTTAAACCTGCTGAACAAGTTTTGACCCTTGGAAGATCCATTCTTGAATGTTTTGTGTGTATTCTGGTTTTTGAAGCAATTGCAGTTGTTTTGAAGAGTATTTAGGAGAAGGAACAAGATGGGAGGGACATGGTTGTTGTGTAGCTGGTTTAGCTTGTGTGTCTGCAAAAGCATTACCCTAAGATATAAAATCTGTTGAAGTCTGGTGTCCCTTACAATAAATCACTGCTACCTGTTCTGGGAGTTAGGTTGCCCCTAGTAGTTTAAGAATGAGGGGCACATTTGTGATAGGGATTCCCTGAATGCTGATGAGAGCTCTTTCCTGCATTATGGCATCATTAGAATGAAGGATACTGAAGTGTACTTTGAGTCTGTGTATATATTGATTATTTTATCCTTAGCTAATGTGAGAGCTTGTATAAGGGCTATAAATTCTGGCTTCTGTGAGGATGTTCCTAGGGTCAGTGGGCTTGCCTCAATCACCCCAGACTTGATGATAGCATATCCTGCTCTCTTCTGAGTGTCAGTGTTTGTTGAGCTTCCATTTATAAACCATGTCTCTGAAGCTGTAGGCAGGGGTGTGCTGCTAAGGTGAGGTAAAGGAGTGGGAGTCATTTGGAGGACTTCAATGCAGTTGTGCAAAGGAGTTGTGTTTTTCTCTGAGATAGGGAGTAAAGCTGCTGGATTGAGGGCACCAATAGTTGAGATTATGACTGTAGGGTCTTGTATAAGTGTGACGCAGTCATCTGAGCAGTGAGTGTCTTATGTGAGATTAAGTCAGCATGTGGTGAGTAAACCATGACTATTTGTCCTAAGGTGAACTTTTTGCCTCCTGAGTTAAAATAGCTACCACTGCTAGTGTGCAAAGGCAAGAAGGCCATCCCCACACCATGCTGTCTTATACCGTTCGGAGAGATAAACTACTTCCTGAAATGAGGGTCCCTTTTGGTGTCCTAGGACCCCTACAGCGTTGCCTTCTTAAGTTGAGGTGTGTAAGATAAAAGGTAGGGTAGGATTGTGAAGAGTTAAAGCTGGGGCTTTAAGTAAAGCATCTTCAAGTTTGAGAAATAAGGAGTGAATTGGGGTCTAGTGATCCCTTTGAAGCTTGATATAGAGGTTATGCCAAAGAGGCGAAGTTGGGAATTCAAAGGTGAATAAAGTTCACTAAGCCTAAGAAAGACAGCACCTGTTGCTTTGTAACTGGCATCTGGAGGTCACGAAGTAAGGTTTTGCAATCAGAAGTTATGGGACATGTGGTAAGAGTAAGAGTGAGCCCTAAGTATTCGACTTTTGGTGAAGCTATCTGAGCTTTGTTTGGGGAAACTGTATCCTTGGTCAGAGAGAAAGTCAAGCAGGGTATCTGTGTTGAGTATAGATGAAATGTGGGCAGGGGAACAAAGCAGGAGATCATCAACATATTGGATGAGTGTACTAGGTTGGAGGTCAACTGCAGTGAGGTCAGTGGCAAGGGACTGATTAAAGAAATGTGGGTTGTCTCTGAAGCCCTGAGGTAGGACCTTCAATGTAAGTTGTGCTTGAATTCTATTAGTAGTTCCTGTCCTATTTTGATTATTCTTAGGTGATCCATGTTTAGGATCATTATCTCTTCAAGACAATTAATTCCATCATCATTATGTATTTCCTTTGGATAACTTTTCTTTCTTTGAATTCATTTTCTGAAATTCTTGCAGTATTCCCAGTTTTTCTAATGATTAACCTTTTAATGTTTTTCTGTCTTCCTTTACTTTTATATGTCTAAATCCTTTGTTTTGGTAATGAGTTTGTGTATAACACAGAATTGTCTGTTTTATATCTGTTCTGACATTATGCCCATTTTAATTTGAGCATTTAGAACATTCACTTTTAAGATGATTACTGATATAGATGGATTAGTTTCTATCATTGTTATACATTTTCTGTAGTTAGTAAACTTGGTAATTGTTTCCTTTTACTCCTCATTTAATAGTCTTTTGTTTTAATTGCCCATTTTCTATTTTTTTACTTCTCTTAGCACATTAATTATTCTTCCTTTTAATTTCTGTGCATGAATGATCTTCCCTAGAGTTTTCATTCTACACTATAAATAATCTCAATTCACTCTTGTAAAACTATGCTACTTTAATGAAATTATAGTGAACTACTCCCAATTCTTCCTTTGTATAAATTGTATGATCACTGTTCATCTCACTTCTCCATATGCTATGGTCCTCTAACACACTGAGTTATTTTGTTTGTTTGTTTGTTTTTGTTTTATGTACTGGGAATCAAACTCATGACCTCGTGCTGTGCCACTGAACTATAGCCCCAGCCCTAACACAGTATTGTAACTATTGCTTCAAACCAAATACTGTCTTTTCAGATCAATTTGGAATAAATAAATTAAATGTTTTTAATTTGTCTTCATTTTTTACTCCCTGGTGTCTTTCATTATGTAGATCCAACTTTTTGACCTGTATCTTTTTCCTTCTCCATGAAGAACTGCACATATTTCCACAGACGTGTGCCAGCAATAAATTCTATTCCTGCTTGCCTAAGTCTTATGTAACCTCTGTTTTGGAAGAATAATGTTTCTAGATGTAGAATTCTAGGTTAGATTAGTCTCCTGTGCAGACTTTATATAGCTCCATACCTGGACTCCATTCTTGAGACAACTGAAGAATCTCCTGTGGCAAGTGTTACTGGTAACTTTTGTGATAGATCTGCTGGGAGTTTTCCATTTATCCTTTCCCCTTCAATGGGGAGTCCCCTGGTGAGGCAGTTGGGGTCATGAGTGCTGCTGTATTTTGTTTCTCTCTGTGTGCTACCACATTCTATGCATTCATTTCACAGGGGTCATGTTTCACCCTTGGTAATTTCCAATGTGCTTACTTGGCCACTCACATTGAAATGCAGGTATGTGTTTTTTGTTCTCATTATTCTTTCTGGAGAAGGAGGCAAGTACTGGATACTTTTGTTGGACCATCTTGGAACTGTCTTGAGTTTTTAATGTGTGCATATGAATATAATATATATTATTGAAATGCTTTCTCATATATTATTTTCATTGTCTTTTTATTTTATGTGTGTTTATCCTATCAAAGCATTGATAATTTACACTAATAAAATTTAATTCAATTTTTTGGATTTTGCTTTCTATTATTTTTTTTTAAACTGAGACATAAAGTTATGCATATTTATAGGATTCCATGTGATGTTTTGCTACATGTATGCATTGTGAAGTCTTCAAAGAAAGGTAAATGTTTCTATCTCCTCAAAACATTTATTATTTCCTTGTGATGAAAATAATTGACCCTCCTAGAATTTCTGAAGTATGTAGCACATTACCATTATATATAGCCATCCTACTACTAATATCAGAAATTATTTCTTCTATAAATATAACATAGGATCTCTTCATTAACTTTCCCTACAACTCCTTCCCTGCTACTCTCCTGGGATTTTAAGAACCTGGATTCTTTACCCAACTTCTGGGAGATTAACATTTTTATGTTGCATGAGTGAGATCATGTAATATTAGTTTTTTGGTGGCTTGGTAATTTCACTTAACATAATGATTTCCAGTTCCATTCACCCTGTTGCAAATGACAGCATTTTTCATTCTTTTTAATGGCTCAGTAGTAGTTCATTTTATATATGTACCATATTTAATTTATCCATGCATCAGTTAGTGAATGCCTAAATTGGTTCCATTTCTTAGCTACTGTGAATAGTCCTACAATAAGCATGATGGTATAGGTGTGTCTTTAGCGTGCTGCTATAATGACTTTTAAGCAAAAACGTTGAAGTTTTCTTCTTACACTTCTGTGCTCTTTGTTTTGATTTCCAATAATCATCTTATAAGATTATTTTACTCAAAAACTTAACATAAAATTTTTATAGCATGTATATTCACACATACATTACTACCACTTTAACTTCATTTGCAAACATGAACCATATGTCATGAATATAACTTTTTTACCTTTTAATAAATAAAACATCAATAGTTCTGTTTTCTCTTAATTTCAAAGGATATTCCTATTGGCTATAATTATTTATGAAGCCACTAGATTTAGGTCAGCATTGGTTAAAATGATGAAAGTGCACTTTAATAAAGTCAGTTGACTTGAATGTTTATTTCTGTGTGTTGTCAACTACACTATTTTATTGTAGTCTGGACATATGTAAATTAAAATATTGCTTTTCTTCTAATAGTAATCAAACAAAATTTATTTTAAAATATAAATTCTTTGAGTTATAGAATTTTCAACAATTCAGTAATTTTATGGTTATTTGATATTTAAAATTACCTTGCATTTTACATGGTCTCTTAAATAAATAATATACTAAGTTCTAAGTCTATACCTAAAATGAAGATTTCTAAATGTCAAAGATTAGAATTAAAAGTTGACTTTTTAGCCATTAAATTGTTTATAATTCAATATAATTTGTGCTTTTCTTTTTATTGAGTATTTTTTCTTCTACTGTGACATTATGCTTTACAATGCTTTCTTTATTTTCCTACACTGAGATACTTTGTGTCAGACCCTATACATTCGGAACCTGACTTGAGACTTTTTTTGTTGGGGGTGAAGCTAGTTTATATGCATACTTTTCCTCCCCACCTTAAATTCACAGAAATAGATAAAAACTTCTGCCTACTGGAAAACTTATGGACTGTCCCTGGCACTGCTTATTATTAAAATAAGCCCCTTTGTAGTAGAAGTGCTACTGTGTCCTTTCCCACTTTTCAAGCATTAGTTAATGAAACATAAGATGAACAAAAGGATGCATGCAAATAAATTGTTTCAACCTTTCAATATCTTACTTTTGCTTGATTAATTCATTCAAAACATGTAAGTTGAAAGGATAAGTTGTGGTGCCCTGGACAGACTCACGTGGAAGGCACATGGATAGCTTCCAGAGTTTCTACATGTCTCAGGACTTTTCTTCAGTCACGGAAACAAAAATGTCAGGGAAACTGACTAGAGCTCACAGGAGGCATATGAATGTGATGAAAAGAATAGCATTGTGTCACAGGTTTGTGTACTGAGCAACTAATTAGTTTCATTTAGATAAAAGATACAGTGAAATGCATGGATTTGAAGTGTAAGTTCAATGATTTTTGATAAGCGTATGCACAGTCTATGTAATTAAACTTCTCAGAGTTGACATTTCTATCACCTCTGAAGATTTTCTATTTCTTTTTCTTATGCAACCCAGCCGGGACACGTGTTTTTGTGTTTCTTCACTGCTTAGTTTTACTATCATAAAGCTTAATACCTTTGAAAGTAACACTTAATAAGTGATTAGGTAAAACTGTATATCATTTTTGCTTTCATGATTAATGTTTGCTAAGATTCTGGTAACTTTTTTTGCTCAGTGAGCATACCTTTAGAAATCCTCCTTCACCTCTCTTCTATATATGCCTGTTTTTGGAAACAGCATGTGGAAATTTTAGAAAAAAGCAGACTACTTAAGCTCTGGGATCCTTCCTAAAGAATATATGAATAAAATAAGGAGTATCTTATAGTAGGAGCCCAGTGTTTATCCAAGCATGTGGACAGTCTTTATCAGAATCATTGAAAGTGTTTAATAATATACAAATTCCTGGGAAATGTTCCTTGGGCCTCTGCATCAGAAGCTTTGGAAACCAGAATGTACTGCCCTTTTCTTATAAATGATCAGTCTGGGTGACTCTTGTGCATGAATTCTGTCAAATAAATGACTTATTTAGCCTTTCTGAATTTTAATTACCTACTCGATAAGGAAAGCTTATTAATTTTGGGGGGGTACTGGTAATCGAACTCAGGGCCTCATGCTTGCCAGGCAGGTGCTGTGCCACTGAGCTACATCCCCCGAACCTATTTCTGAAGTGAGACAATAAACACTTGAGATACCTCTGCCATGTTGTAGGGTATAACATATATTATCAAGTGTTACTATTGTCATGTTATGAATAACCCCTGCCTAAAATCTTCTAATATTGCTATTTTATTATTCCTAAGAAAGGAACAAAATCCATAACAGGGTTAGTTTCCAATGTACATCTCTAGTATCAACCACTCTCTGATTGTCTGAGCTCAGATATCATCTTAGTTTTCAGCCGTATTTCCTCTATTATCATTTTATAGATTTTTTTCCTTTCATAGCACACTTTATGCTCTTAGGAAACACCTCAAATACACTACTTCTTGACATACTGTCTCAAAGACTCAAGTAGGCATAAGTATGTGTATGTATGTATGTGTATGTATGTGTTCTAACTCTAATAGTATTTGTATTTTAAAGCATTTATTACAGTTATAATTTTCAATTTTTGTTACAGGAACAATGTGTATTATCTATATTTGATCCCAGCTCCTAGGAATTGACACTCTGTCAGGTTTCATAAGCCACTGACAAGTGATAGTAAGCAATTTTCAAGCAAGAAATTAAAGTCTTTTTTGATTTGTCAGGTTTGTTTTGTTCATCCTAAATTAAAGAGTTAAATGGACTCTTACATTTATTTCTGATTAGTTAAAATAAAAAGCATGCTCAATAAATCTGCTTTGTCTTAATTCTTCATCCTTTTAAAAAGGAAAAGAACATACCTTTGTTAATAATGTTCAGTTAGCAACCACATAAACAATTTAGGCATTCAGAATAATAGTCTGAAAAAGCAAAAATTGGAAGCTTAGCAGAATAAAAAAAGATATAATCACAAGTCTGAAATATCCAAATAAAACTTGTAATAATGAAATATACAAGAAATAATTATATATGGCATTTTAAAATACACATACACAAAACATATGCACAATTTTGTCCACAATAAGTGAAAATGATATTTGGAACTTTTAAATTTTATAAAATTCGTAACATTTTTCAAAGATAATTTACAAATATATCAAAAGGAACAGGAAGGTAAAGTTCTTAGTGACAAATGGAAGTTTAGTTACTTGTGTACAATTCTGGAGTTTAAAAAAGAAACTTCAAATTCAAGTTTCATTCTTTTTGTTTGTATATCAAATATTTAACAATTGGCAGTAGTCATAGACATTTTCTTCCTTATAAATAAGCTGAATAAAGTTATCCCAATTTATCAAGTTTCCAAAACTTTTTGAGTTCCTTCTATATTTTCAGTACTGTTCCATTGCTGGCTGAACAGTTTGCAAATGTTTTCTCACCTTTTGTGTTTTTTCTCTTAATTTGTTAATTATGTCCTTTGCTGTTCAGGAAACTTTTAGTTTGTTGTAATCTCGCATGTCTATTTTTACTTTTGTTGCTTGTGTCTTTGAAGACCTTTCTAATAAACCATTTCCTACACTGGTGTCTTGAAGTGTTTAGGTATGTTTCCCTGTAATACATTCCTAGTTTCAGGTTTACAAATAAAAGTCTGTTAAATTTTCAGTTAAGTTTTGAGTATGACGAGAGAGAAGTGTCCAGTTTTACTTTTCTGCACATATATAACCAACTTTACTGGCACCATTTATTGAAGATTCTCCTTTTCCCACTGAATATTACTGGCGACTTGTCAAATAACAGTTGACTGTATGGCGATGGACTCATTTTTTAGTTCTCTTATCTGTTGCATTGGTTCATAGTGGTTAATTTTAATCTGAAAGTGTACAGTTATCCAGAATCTTGAAACTACTTCTTAAATTAGCACATCACCACTTATGCTTTTGGATTTAGGAAGACAAAATTTTGTATGCATGGACTCCTTTAAAAGACATTCTTTATAAACCAGGTATGGTGGAGCATGCTTGTAATTCCAGTACTCTGGAAAGCTGAGGCAGAAGGATAACAAATTTGGATGCAGCTTTAGAAATTTGGCAACTGTTGGGAATATGTCTCAAAATAAAAAATTTTAAAAAATTAAAAAGGGTTGGGAAAGTAGCTTATTGTGAAGACACTAGTTTCAATCCCCATGTGCTAACCCCACACTAATATCCTTTACTACAAATTCTATTAAATAGATATAACTGTTTATAAACAATTTTGGAAGCAATGCATCATTCTTAAAATCATTTTAGGAAATTTAGAGTCATGATAAAATAATCTTTAGTCTTGTAGAAGGCAGAACACTTTTTACTTTGATAAATTTAGGAAGAAGACATAAAAAGTTACTTCAAAACCCATATTGATAGCTTAATTTACAAATTTGAAAACTTTTTTGTATTCTGAGCTAATTACAGATAGGGTTTCATGAGTTAAATCACTTGCATTAGAAGGTAAGCCTATAAAAACATATCTTGAATTTTTTATTAAAATTTTCATATATATATATGAAATATATATATATATGAAATATATGTGTATATATATATATATATATATATATATATATATATAAGCTCCAGTAGATGTTGAGAAATCTTATAGCCTGATTCATTAAATGATTGTTTCATGGGACGTGTTTAATGAACAACCTTGTGCATATCAAAAGTTTCTCTAACAGTCACTGCACTTCCAAATTGTTGGTGAAACTGTAGCAGAAAAACTTGCATTTGAGTTAAGATTGTGATATGAAAGATAAGGGAGATATGTTTTCAGTCTGGAGAGAATACAGATTTGAAAGACTCCAAGAGAACAACAACCATTAGTTCGAATTACACACGTGGAACCATGAGTTTCAGAACCTGGACAAAAGCATCACCAATTTGCTGTTCAAAGAAACCACCAGGTCTAACAGATCGAATTAAAAAAAATATTTTTCAGGAGCACAAACACACTACAAAGTAAAGTTTCTTTAAGGTTTTAAAAAGGTGAACTGACACAAAATTTGGATATGAGATTTTGAAACTGTCATCTTTTGATCTAGACTGAAGTCAATTTAGCTGACCTCTCCTTTCCTCCTGATCATTGAACTTCACTTTATCAACTAAAGGTCCACAAACAATAGTTAGAAGGCTAAATCCAGACAAACACCTGTTTAAGTAAGTAAAGTTGAATTAAATACAGCCTAATTCATTCATTTACATATGGTCTCTTACCCACAAAGCCTAAATTATTTATTTTCTAGCCCTTTATGCAGAATGTTTGTCAAACCTTGTTCGAGATATAGCCTTATAAACAAAAGGGAAATAGAGGCAATGGTTAGTGGCAAATGAACGCTTTGGAAACACTTGACAAAGGAAAATACTGTATGTAAGGTTCGACCTAGTGACCAAGAAGTGTCGGTGATTCTTTCCTCAGGATCAAAAGGAAAACCTAATATGAAAACTCTATGTAATAATTGGAGCTCAGAGAGAGAATAAAGTTTACATCATACTTATAAGCATGGGCAGTCTTGAGCAGGGGGAGACCCAAAGTGTCCCAGATGTGCACATACTACTGAATCAATGTTCCTGTGTTGGTCAGGAACATAACAAATGTTGTTAGCAGTCTTCTTGGTGAACTTCAACAGTTTAAACCTAGCAGGGGCCGTTAGTGTCAGGTTTATAAGTTTGTTACAATAAAGAAAAATGCAAGCTTCAGAGAACTATAAGGCTTCTCAAAACAGGCACTGAGGGAAGGTTTTGAAAGCATTTGGGGAAACTAAAATAAGTTATAGAGCAGCCTTCACATGGATTTTTTTACTATGTAAAATAATAAGATACTGAAAGAACAGCAGTCTTATCTTTAAAATAAATGTATCTTGGTGGAATTGCTATTTGGTCAGCTGGTCTATATTTTAGTTTGGACTGCAGGGTCTGAATAAACTGGTGTTAAAAGAGTTTGAGCTTGATTACTTTTCCTGCATGTCACTTTTCAGCCCAATTTATTTTGAGAGACTTAATAAAGTTTTGAAAGTCTGCTTTCTGTTTTGAGGCTCAATAGAAGAACATACATTGGACTAATACACATATATTTGTTAGTGGGAAGAAGATGCAGTGTATTAAATTTTTGCAGCTTGGTCTACATTTTCTATCAGATGCTCTTCTGCTTGGTCTACGAACAACCACGGACAGGTATTATGAGTGGGACTCACTGAGTGGTAAATGCTCCCTCTAAGATTTCTCTCTCTTTCTCTCTCTGTCTCTGCCTCTGTCTCTGTTTCTCTCTCTTGCCTGGTATTTGAAACTTCTTTGTCCCACTACATTCTGATTTAAATTCCAGAAGGCTTCTCAGTGATCCTTTTAACCTATCACCTCAACTGAATATGTTTTATATCCTACTTTCTTTGTTTTCTCTATGTCCTTTGATCATCATCTGTATTTCATTCATTTTTTGAGTATCAGTGATCCCCTTACTGTAACAGGCAGATTTCCAAAGATTCTCATTCCTTAAGATTTCTGTCTTTCAAACACTAATCTAGGTAGGTCTGTTAAGGCATTTTGCAAACATAATAAAAACCTCCAGTCAGTTGCCCTTAAAAAAACGGAGATCATGAGTCTTTTAAAATGAGTTACCTCTAGTTGATAGCACGAAGAAAGGTCAGAAATGTTCTAAGCATAGGAAGAATTTGATGTGTCATTGCTGCTACGGAGGTAGAATGTGTCATGTTCGAGGATTTGAGCATGATTTTTGGCTGACAACCAACTAGGAAACAAAGATGTCAGTACTACCATGTCAACAAAATATGTCCTACCTGAATGCTGTTAAAAGTTGGTTCTTTCCTAGAGCCTCTAGCCTGGTTATGCCAACATCATCATTTCATCCCTGTTAGAATCTAAGCCAAGGACTTAGCCAAGAATAGTCACTTTTTTTTTATACCTACAGAAATAAAAAATCGGTAGATGTTTTAAGCTACTTATGAAAGTATGGATCCCTCTCCCTTTTTAAATATTATATCCTTAGTGCCCAGACATGTTCCTGGCACATAAGCATTTTTTGAAAAATTTCAATTAACCTGCTAAATTAAACACTATGAATTGTGTGAATCTGTTTACTCTTATATTCTCACGCTAGGTTTTTAACTGTAAATTTAAGCAGGGTAAAAGAATAAGAGTTAAAACTTTGGAGAATCTAAGAATCTTCCATAATCTCTGAGAAAATTTTATTAAAAATGTAAAATATTTTAGTGATACATTACAAATATTTAAATCTCTTTTTTAAAGATTAATTGATTACCAGACACTGAATGCTTAATTTAATGCATGTTTTAGGGCACTTTATGTGACACAAATTAATTTGCAATAGAGGCAGGGCACCTATCTCTATGGTAATTAGTCATGGTCAAGTCTTAATTATCTTCTTAAATAGGAAAACAACAGTTTTATAATGATACTTACTATGGTATTCTTGACTGGTATTTTTTCTAATTTGCTAAAGATTCTATCCACAGAAATTAGAAAACTCAGTACATGTATTTTAACACAAAGATTTTGAAATAATGTTACACATTTTTTAATATCTCAAAACTTTTGTACACTCTACACTACTTGCAAACACTGCAAGGTACTTTTATCTCTATTTTATACATCAATAAAGTGAGCTTCAGCAATATTTAACTAGCTCAAGGTCAGAAAAACTGTCAAAGATTCAAGCATAACTGAAATTCCTTATTATTTTCTGTTCTGCTACACTGCAATCAGTGATGCTGTTGTAGGTTAAATGAATTCATAATTATTACAAGTACATTTAAAGTATGCATCCATATCTCAAGATTTGCACAACATTTACAATATTTTGACTATGAATAAGATATTTTCATTGAAATTTTATCTTGGAGACTTTGTTAGAACAACTAGGTTGTGTGAATTATGAAGGTAAGAGTAACATTTGCAAAGCAAATGCAAAAGCATGTTAACTTTGATCTATATAAGAACTACAATCAAATTACTGATGATTTAACATGGTCTTCCCCCCACCCCATCCCTCCTTTCCTCCTTTTCTTTGACTCTCCCTCCCTCTTTCCCTTCCTAACTTCCTCTTGTCTTTCCTTTCATTCTTCCTATCTTTTACTTTCATTCATTGAAATTATGTCTGGTATTGGACTCTATGTAAATTCAGCAGGACAAATTTTTCCCCAATATTTTGGAAGCTTTATAAAAGGACTTAAAATGACATTCTGATAGTTGAGATTTGAAGATGAGTAGTTGTTAGCTTTAAGTAGGATAGTTTAGAGGGAGAAACAGTAAAAGTATAGAAATATTCAAGTAAGAAAGCTTAGTTTGCTTTTTGTTTTTTAATTTGAGTTGAAAGATGTTCATTGCTCTTGGATAATAGATTATATTGTCGGGGGAAACAAAAACAGAAAGAGAACCTCAAAAGTATAAATGTGTGCTTTCAATACTTTCTAGGTTACATTAAAAAGTTGAAATTTATGCTGTGCCACTGAAAGTAATACAATAATTGGTTTTCTAGAATTGTTCATACACTCTTTCAACAATATTCAAGGCTTGCTTTGGGTTCCGTGTGCCATGAGCTGGCACATGGTTGAGAAGCTATAGACTTCAATGAATTCATCACTGTCAGGGTCCCTTCCCTCATGGAGCTTATTACCTAGATTGATGGCTTTGAAAGGGCATTCTGATGTAACATAAATGATAAATTGTAGCAATGAAAGAGTGGATACAGGGACTGAAGTAGACACTAGATAGGAACGATTGCCAGAGTGAAGGATTCAGGATTTAGCAATAAGTATGTCACTGGGGACAAAGATGGGAATATATTGGAATGAAGAGGCATTTAAACTCAACTTCTTTTTGCAAAGAAAAGATGAGGCCATGTGCTGTATATTGTCATCCCTGTATTTCCATCTTTGCTTAGCAATTTAATGTAGATTGTAAGTTATTGCCTTTCCCAGGTAAATGACTTCAAGTTCCTGACTATATTTTGGATTTCAGATGGGGACCAATTTTATTTTTAAACTCTGTGATGATTTTTAACATGTCTCTATAGCTGATTTTTTAGCATTATGATGTGTTATTAGTATATTTAATGAATGTCACAAAAATGGTCTTGAATGTATTTGTGTTTAGCTTTTCTTTTACCATTTATTTGCTTTACATTGACTATTCGTTCATCTGAATACATTCAAGTTTCATACATTCAAACTTTAGTAGCACTGTAATGTAAATCATGTACAATAAGTCTGACAATTTTAGAAGAAAATATTTGCATATTTTTTCAAATTGTCATTGTTGTTTTAAAATGGTGTTGAGCTTTTGTAGAAAATGGAAGTGTATGACAGAAGTGTTTACTTCACCACAGAATTTTTAGGACTTCTACAATTTCTAATTTTATAAACAATTTTGTTTTGAAACAGGCAAAATTTTCTGCTTAATCTACTTTTGTTCCATCTATCTTTTCTTCTTATTCTTAGCTATATACTTAACATCATAGATGAGAAATGAAGAACAAACCCTCAATTCAATATATATTTGTCCATTTCATTGTATATTAGATAACTCAGTGTTTGTAAATACATATAGCTTCAAATTACACTTAACATATACTAGCATGCAATTTATATTTTAAACTACTAATTAAAAAAATTTAACATAATGTAATATTTTAGGATTATTTAAATAATCTTGCAAAAATGCTGGATTTTTCTATTTGATTTTCATATTGCGTTTAACATTTTGAAGACAAGTTTTGTAAAATAACCCAAAGTTACATTGCAACATTTGTACATACCATATAAATGTTAAAAGATAAAGTGGAAATAAAGGATTTTTTCCCTTATGTAAATTAATCTCTTTCCCTGTATTTATTTCTGTAATAAGATCTCTGTTGTAGATATGTCTGTATAATTCAGCCAGGCTTTCCTTATAATTCACAAGAAGGAGCCTCATGAATGAAACCTATAATTTATGTTCATAACCATGTGCCTAAATCAAATGTTTTTCTACTACTTAAGAAATCTTTAAATGTTAATTATGTGTATTAAAATGTATTACTGTTTCACTCAAAAATCATTTCTGCTTTTAATATCCTAACACGATAGGTCAGTGGCTATCTAAAAAATAAGCAATTGTAGAGTTTTTTGTTTTTCCTTATAAAAGCAAAAAGTATTCCTTTGAATTTAAGGAGGTGACCTATAAAATTAACTGAGTGGTTAAGCAGTGAATTTTACCCTTATGTGTAAAAACTGTTATGGAGAAATCAGGCTTCATTAATTATTCTAAAATTACTATTACTAGGTCTCTAATGCAGGCTGTTGAACATAGAGGGCACTGTTTCATTAATGAAGATCACAGTTAAATGCAGTATTTTTTATAGCTTCTTTGAATGGCAAAACCATTAGCTCCAATGTATTATGTGACAGATATTTATCCATCAATTTTCTTCCCCTCAGTAAATATCTTTTTCAAAATGGCATAATGAATGCCATAGGTTTTCATCCAAGATAAGTAAAGATGTGAATATGAACACATGGAAATATTTGTGAAAAGTATTAGCTTATGTGTTAAATAACTCATAAAGCTTTCTGATAACACCACTGTTAATTTTTAATGCATGTAATAATATTTAGTGAAAAAGAAGTTAGTCAGTGTGAGTCACAAGACATCAAATATCAAAAATGATAGAAAAACCAACAACTTCCTTGATGTTTTAGAGAAGCACACATTTGTGCCAAA